>LOJH01027731.1:0-16646 GCA_001685095.1 Ellobius talpinus
ACTAATGGGCCAGGCAGTGTTTAAATGAATATAATTTGTGTGTTGTTAATTCCGAGGCTAAGCTAGCCGTTTGCGGGAGCCGGGCGGGATGAAAAGCAGGCCTGCTCGCCCCATCACTACACATTAGTGCTTCTGTAGAGCTAGTAAAGTAATATACACTTCACACAGAAATTTAGGAGTACACAGAAAAATACAAGTGAAAATTGTAATCACCCCCAATCCAGCTCTGAAGATTGCTACTGTTGCTTTTTGCTTTAAAAATGACTTTAAACAATATTTTATTATTTTCAATTATGTGTATCTCTGTGTGATTATGGACAAATGAGTACAGAAGAGTGCAGTTGCCTGCAGTGACTGAAGAGGGCACTGGATTCCCTAGAACTGGAGTCATAGCCAGTTTTAAGCCATATGATGTGGGTGCTGGGAAGTGAATTACGCTTTTCTGTAAGAGAAGCAATTGTTCTTAACTGATCAGCCACCCCATCAGGAATTTTTGTTATCTGGTGTGTTTTCTCACAGTCTGGGTCCTACTGTATGTATAGAAAACATTGGAACTTTTCAAGTCCTACAGTCGTTTATAGGTCATTGTGTCTTTAGACTACTTTGATGGAAGATTAAAGCCTTGTGTTTATCTGCTATAATGTACCTGAACAGTTTCCTGGCTTGTTCTAGCTTCTTGCTGGCATGATTGACTTCAAACCTATAGATCTTAAAGTTTATATAGCTTTCTGTGTAATTGTATAAGAGAATGTCTGCATGTAATGAACAGGGGCGACTAACAGACTCAAACGAGGCAGACTAGAAGGGACAGAGAGCTGGTCTGTGTGCTGGGGTGTGCCAGCAGGCACACTGTGAGTGCTCCTTGGAGAGTATGCTGTGCTGCACAAGTCACGTGATCTGAGTGGTAGTCTTATGACATAAGGGCATCCAGGGAACTGTGGCATCTCCCAAAAAGTATGCCAAGAGTAGGAAAAAAAAGGATTCATCAGCATTTCCGCTAGCAGGAGCACAGGCATGAACCAGCCTGGCGTTCAGCTGAGGGACATCAGTCTGTCTGACCAACAGCCATTATTGAGGACCTGCAGCAGATCAGTTGCCATTCCGGAAGCTTAGGACATGGCCATATTCTAATAGATGTGGACATTTGTCTTCTTGAGACACAGTCTAATAAAAATCTTCCAAGGATGGGATTGACTAAAAGAACTCCAAGGTGTGGTTCTGGATGAATGGATAGGGAAGATAGAGAAAGCGTGTGGTCTCTAAGGTGCTGGCAGGAGCTCAGGATTAGGGCCGAGCCTCCGTATTGTTCATGCCAAAGAGAACCAGGATGACTTACCTTTCAGCATGGAGTATTCAGCATGGAGTAGAGCCTAGAGGTGCATCTTTCTGGCCTAATGCCACACTGCTCCACCAAGGAGGACCACCGTGGCCTGTACGCTGGCACCTGGATGCAGACACTGGTTCTGGGATACTGGAAAAAACAGAAACAGAAATGGAGGAGTTCACAGTGTATCTCTAGCCTCTGAGCTCATGCGTGGTATACAAAGCTGTGAATAAATGTCTGTTGGACGAATGCAACTCTAAAGGCAAAGATGAGCATTCCCGGAGAAGCATGGGAGAGAGACTGGTGACCAGAGCTCCAGCCAAGTCAGACCTAGATCAAAATTTTAGTTCTATTTTTTTCTTTGTGACAGTTTATGTAGCCTTTTGAGTTTCACTTTCCTAACCTGACAGCTGGGCTAATAATAGCCTACTTGGCTTTAAGATTCTTAGACAACTCTTGTAAACAAGCTATAGGAATAGTAAGCATTCTGTCAGTGTTAGTTAAATAAGAAAGTGATGCTGTTTAAATATGTGGGGCTTGGGGCATGCTCTCAACATTTCGCTCACTCTATGGTAAACTCAAGTTTTCCTTTTGGTAAATATCATGACTTTAGCAAATTGAGGGAACTTGTGGCTTTGCTAAAGCAGGTGGGATTTCATATTAACCCACCTAGGTGTCTTCTTATTGGAGCGGGACTCCTCCACTTAGAAACAAATCAAGAAAATCGGAAGATTTGCTTGTGTGATAGCCTAAACAATCACTGTTGGTTGACTGGAAATAGAAGGCATACAGTGGGAGAGCCACCAGATGCGTGGGTCCTGTCCATTCTCGCAGACCATAGTAATTGCAGAAGATAGGTACATACATATGGAACCTGATGACCCTAGAGCCTATAAGGTACATGGTTCACATTCCACATAAATAGCTCTGTGCTTCATCCAGTGGGAACAGCTTCTCGCCAGTCTGCTCATGAGAAAAATGTAGATTCAGGGAGCATTATCAGTTGCTATTCATTTTGACTTATGATCATTGAGACAGTGTTAGTTCCAATGGTGTCCTAAAGTTCTTCCTTTGGGTGAGTCTGGCTGGCTGAGCTTCAAGGGTGGGTGATTCACGTGGGCAAATGAACTTCACCTTCTGTGGTGCTCCTGCCTGTGTAAAGTCACTAAGACGCTACCACGATGACACAGTCAGCGGGGGAGAAGTATTCAGACCAGACTTCTGTTTTTGTGGATGAAAGACAGTGTGGGAATTAAGGAGTGGAAGTTGTGTTAGAAGCCTTGCTGTTCCAAGCTCTAGAATCAATATGATGTCATATCCCCGGGATAGGAAGCCCAGGTTCGAACTGCTGACATGTTTCAGGTATGCATCTTGAAGACTCAGGATGGCGGTTTCCTTAGGATCACTCCTCTCTACTTTCTGTTTGCTTGGAAACTGCTTTCTGTTCTTCCAATGGCTTCCTCTCTCCAGACAGCATGGGCTGTGCTGTCTTCTGACCAAGAGCTCTTGACCTCTAACTCCTAGTGAAGACTGTTTTCCCTAAGGACCTCTGCTGGAGTACACGACTGCCCTGGCCTCCTGTGGCCAGCTGTATCACTCTTTACAGAGCCCACGCATATTCTCTCTCATGACTGCTAGTCACAGGATGTCTGCGGTGGGAAAGCCTTACAGAGATCATCATTTGTAAGAAGAGGAAGCTACTCCCAGAGAGGTGAGGCCTTAAAGACTGCTGGGAATTGTGTACTGCATCAGAATCCAGAGCATTCCGCCCCACAGATGCTGCTCCTCACCCCAATTGGGGTCCCCACCATGCATGAGTCTCTCCATGATGGGAGCAGTGCTTGTCCAGTTGGCGAAAGGAAAGTTGGGGGTTATTTTTCTAAGACACCCTAGGAAACCAGGTCCAGACTGCTGGAATTGCTGTCCTTGGACAGACTTATGTTTGCTTGGTATCATTTATGTCTGTAGAACTTAAAAAATAAAAATAAAAATGAAAGTTTCTTTACAGATACTCAGAATTGGTTGATAAGTTCACCTAAAAGCTTTCTTGTGTATCTGGAAATACTGGCAGCGATTCTCTCTTTAGGTTCTGGGGACATTTGACTGACACCCTCTGTCTGTCAGCAGAGCCCTGACCTGAAAATGAGCCGTAAAATGTATGTCACCACACTGCAGAGGTGCCTGGGGCCTGACTTCTGTGGAGACTTCCAGAGCCCTTATGCTGAGCTTTGACTTAGATGTGAAGCATGGTTGAGGATGCACAGCAGAGGGCCTTTTAAGATGGGTTTTAGGTGTGCACACTGACAACACAAAGAAGGAGTGTGTGGGAAACCAGAAAATAAGACACCAATCTTACAAACTCAGGCCTGGGAAGACAGCTTAGTGCCCAGCACATGAGAGTCTCTGGGTTTGGCCCCCAGAATCCCCAGGGCAGAGCCTGGGCGAGAAATCAGGGCTCAGCTGGGAGGACAAATGTGTTGGGAGAGTGGCGGTGGGTATAGCACAGTGTCAGGGAGATTTGGGATGAAAGGCCTTCAGCCGGCAAGATAATACTCATGAGATTTGGGGTGTCAAGCCAGGGTGTATTTCACCATATGAATCTTTCCTCAAAAACAAAAAGAAACAGACATCCATTTTCTCAGTCCTTGCCATTTGACAAGGTTATTTATGGATATTAGTCCAAATGTATTAAGATAAATGTTGTGTAGTTTCAGTCTCTGTCAGAGAACTTGGTTCACCAAAGAATTGATGATTGGCTTTACAGTATAGATATAGGTATATATCTATATACCTATATCTATATCTATATATATATATTTATGCACATCATCGGGGAAATTAAAATTACCACAAGATATACAATGGATAACGACTATAACTGAGAATAAGAAGATGCACAATATCAAGTGTTGGCAATGGCCGGAAAGAGCTGGAAATCTCTCTGCTGGCTAGAATGTAGAGCCCTGCAGATACTTCAGAAAATGCTTAGGTACTTTTTCACACACTTGCATGATCTTTTCTATCTTCCTGTGAACATTTGTACAGAAGAAATAAAATACATACTGACACAGTGATGAACTGTGTGGGGTATTTAGGGTCATCTTATAGAACAGCCAAAAGCTGGGCATGGTCTAATTGCCTAACAACTGCTGAGCAGAATAGCAAACTTCTATGCATCTATACTGGCAATGAAACACAATCTTGTGTTATTATTCTAAGTGTGAGCATTCAGCTTCAAAAGGCCATACCCTGAGTGATTCCACCAATAACACGTTCTAGAAAAGTCACAAGTATAAGCCTGGAGAGATGATGATTGGAATAGGGGTGTAGGAGGGATTTGACCATAGAAAACCATAAGAGAACTTTTTATAGTTGTTTGTGATGGGGGCTACTTGACTATATTCATTTATCAAAAGTCATCAAGCTGTATGTTTAAAAAGGGTGAATTTTAGTACATAAAAGATACACCTTCAGAAAAAGATGATGGAATAGTTAAGAGGGCAAGCTCTTGCTGCTATTGCTGAAAACCCAGTTCCCAGCACCCATGTCAGGCAGCCCACAGTGAGCTGTAGCTCCAGTTTCCAGGGGTTTTGACACCCTCATCTGACCTTTAGGTACCTGCACTCACCTACCTACCTACCTACATACATGCATGCATGCATACACACATATGTATAGATACACAATTAAAAATAACTTAAAATATTAAAAATTAAATTTTGCATAAAAAAATAAAATTGTAAATTGGATTATGGAATAAACAGATAAATATTTCTTCTGCCTAACCTTTCAGCAGGATTTTACTGCATTCGAATAATACCTGATTGCATCTGTTCACTGGAGGAGAGCTGTGAATAAAGTATGACCTTGTCCTTGTCACCTTCAGATCTACGTCCTTTGCCTTAGAAGGGTTCTCAATATTAATCTTGCAAGAGTTTGACATTTAGGAGAATATGTTTAAATAAGGAAGAGGACACATTGCTGTTTGTCTCTGTCCTTAGAAAGCTCCTGAAGTCCCTTCAGATGAAATGACTTCTTGTGGGAGTCAGTAGAATAACTTGCAAGAGATTATGGGAAAACGTAGCTTATGCAGTGCATGCCAGCCACCCAAGAATCACTTTTCAAACTGAATTCCAGCTATCGGCATTCCATACATTGCTTATCCCAGGGAGATTGTTGTAGGATTTGGGGCCTGGTGTAGGAGGTCCTTCTGTCTTTGTGTTGCTTCCATTGGTTAATAAAGAAACTCCTTTGGGCCTGTTGATAGGGCAGAACTTAGGTAGGCAGGAGAGACAGAACTAAATTCTGGGAGAAAGAAGGGCAGAGTCAGAGAATCACCATGGACCTGCCACCAGAGATAGACATACTGAGACTTTGCTGGTAGGCTATGACCTTGTGGTGATATACAGATTAATAGAAATGGGTTAAACTAATATGTAAGAGTTAACCAATAAGAAGTTAGAGCTTGATTTAATTAAAGCAGTGATTTAATTAATATAATTTCTGTGTGGTTATTTCGGGGCTTAGCTAGCCAGGCAGCTGGGACAAACAAGCAGCTCCTCCTTGCAACAGGGTTGTACAAATGTACTGTAGTTCCTTGAAACAATCTGGTAATGTTAGCATAACGAATAAACAATTCTTGCTCAGGGCTCTGGAGTCTTGTCCCATGGGGGTTCTGGCACAGTCTGGAGATGGATAATCTTTAAAAAAGACAGGAAAGGGCTGGAATGGATCTTGCTCTAGACCAGTGTTCTCAACCTGTGGGTCTCGACCCTTTGGGAATTGAGTAGCCTTTTGACAGGGGTCACCCAAGACCGTCGGAAACAGATATTTACGTTATGATTCATAACAGTAGCAAAATTACAGTTAGGAAGTAACATTGAAAATAATTCCATGGTTGGAGATCACCACAACATGAGGAGCTGTATTAAAGGGCCTCAGCGTTTGGAAGGGTGAGAACCACTGCTCTAGGCTGTTTTTACAAGACTCCTTCACACAACTCCTGAGCCTTAGTCAAGTCTTTGAGGGCCTTGCATGGTTGAGGCATTTCTGGATCCCCCATGTGGCTGCGGGCAGCTCTAACGCTCCCCCTCGCCCCAGTGAATGCTGTCTTCTCCGTCCTCATCTTCCCACGCCCAGTCTCCAGCATTCTCTTCTACTCACTGGCCCTCTGCTTTCCCCAGTGCCTGAGGGGAAAGGGAGAAAGGTGGGGCATGGTGGGAGAGGGAAAGAAAGGGGAGAAAGAGGGAGGGAAGGAGAGAGAGAGACAGAGACAGAGAAACACACACACACACAGAGAGAGAGAAACAAGCAGAATTCTAATTATTACTCCCCAAACTGGATCTGATACTATGAAAAGTGTGAACACAGGAAAGTGTTCAAACCCTTCTTTCCTCTTTCCCCTTTGTGTTTGTTCCTTCAGACAGAACCTAAGTGTTCTGTTGTGGGGTGCACAGCCTTGGCTCTAGCCTCCTTCCCACTCCGTAACACCCCACCCCAGCTCACACTTGCACTTCCATGACAGGGTAGCTGAGACTCAACACACACTCCATCTTGAGTCCTTTTTTCTGCCATCATTTAAAAGGCATGCTCTCTGTGAGGCTTCTGCTCTGTCTTCTGGATGAATTTCCAGTCAGACTTTCCTGCGCCTGGTTCTGCTCTTGTCTTTCTGGACCCTTTCTCTGTCCAGAGTGTGGAGGTTGTCACTGCTGGCCTTGGCTGCAGCACCCTGCTCCTGTCTGATACAGCAGTTATTTGACAAAGCCCTAATTTAGTGCTGACTCTGTAATTTCATATTTTGAAGATATGAAGTTGTATCTCTGCATTTAATATAATGCTTGCTCCATATATCAAGACATAAGCAGTAGTAAAAATAGGGCTATCTTGCTAGCTCAGCTTTCAAACCTGATGGCCTGAGTTTGAAACCTAGAGCCCCCGCCCCATGGAAAAATAAATTAAAGAAACCCAGAACTTACAGGAAAGAGCAGGTAGTACCTTTTCCAGGTACAGATGAGGTAATATTTCATTGTCTACCCTCCTCTGCACTGGGTAAATGTGTACAGAGCCTGTCCGGGGTGACCCAGGAAGGACTTTTCCTTTGGTCTGAAGTCTAGACTGTGACCACTTTGTGAAGTCTTGTTTCCCTCCACTTTACAGGTGAAGTGACCAGGGTTTGGAGGGACAGAGCAGCGCCATCAAGGCAGAGGAGAGGTGGATGTCTGGCATGACCCACTTCCTTGCCAAGTCTGTGATGCCACCTGACTTCTTTCTTCTTGGTCCTTGGCTCTCCTCTGGCTTTGCAGTCTGGGGCCTTGGTGGGTTTGGGAAGGTTTCTTTATGGAGAGCTAGCGGTAGGGCATGACTGACAGTGGCGGTGCCAGGGATGCTGTTGGGAGATAAAGGACTGACCCTTGAGGGCTTTTCCCTCAGGCTTCAGAAAGGACTTCTAAGCTGTCTGGGCAGATGAAGTGAGGATGACAGACTACAGACACACTGACCCAGAGGGAAAGCTGCCTTTGATAGGAGGAGGCCCCGTGCGGTGCGCGTCCCCTAGTTACTGTCTTCCTACAAAAGGAGGAATTGAACCATTTCGAATTTCCCCAGTCTTGAGAATAGAGGGGTTTTGCCGATGGTGGAGCTTTCAAATCTGGAGGCTCACAGGACCGGGTAGGTGATGCTAAGTGAAATGGCCAGTCGCTTAGCCCCAACCAGGCAGCTCCTGTTTAGTTCTTACTAATTGTTGCCATGGAAACTGTGGTCCTGTGTTGCTAGATCTTAGATTTTTTTTTTTGAGAGGAGCCAGGAGCCAGGTTTCACATAAAATTCCCACATTATTAAATTTGAGTTTAAAATAAAAAAAAGAGATGCAGAGATCACACCCCCCCCCAGCCCAACTATTGTTAGGGTCAAACAAAATCTTCAAGCAGAATTTGTATGCTTGAAAGCCTTTAACTGGGGCCTGTGCCCTGACAACTGGGGACTGCAACCCTGAAGAATGTCCCCTTGCTGACTGTGCTTTGGCAGGATGCTACTTCGTTGCAGGAAATTTGCATGCAGACTTCAAATGTTTCCACCACTTAATTCTGTTCAATGCTGCCTCCCTATCATTCTGTCAGACAAAAATGCTCTAAATTACCAAAGAATTCTCAGGAAATCTATTCCTTTGGTCCATTGAGTTTCTTCCCCAGCGTCAATATAGACAGTACCCTCACACCAGAAATATATCTGCACTCCCTTTGTTGGGAATAGTCTGGGAACAAAACATGACTCTTTACCTCAGTGTGAAATCTTTCTCCCATCACTCTTCCTTTTCTGTGGTCTTAGTGGGTTTGTTTGGGAGAAGGCATCTGACTCTTTCCTATGGCTGGATTAGCAGGTGGGTGGCTGGTGAAAGGTTACCTAGAGTCCCAGAGACGCTGATGCTGTGACTTTCGCCTTCTGATGGCAATGACAGCCCTGACTCAGAGCAGACATTCTGTCCTGAGGATAGAATGGTGTTAGGTTCAAAGAGAAGTGGCAAAGAGGGTTGGAGTTTCTAGGATCCTTTACCTACTTTCTTGGATATTTGTATTACTTTTGAAAATTAGAAGAAATTTTATTGTAAAAATAGGTTCTAGGCTAGGGCTATGGTTTAACATTGAAGGACTTGACTAACATGTAAAATGCTCCAAATTAGATCCCTATAAGCACAACTAACCAGCCACCACAAGGATAATAACACAAAACAATGAAAGGTTCTATGGTTTATACTATCATGAGGTAACTTCTCATAATTATTTGGGTTTATTTGAACGGAGACTTCCCAAAGGAAAAAAAAATACATTTTTGAGTGAAAAGCCATGTGAGACATAGACTATCTATTTACTTGCTGTGGTGAGAGGCATAAACACGCGTTTCTCCTGGAGTATGGAGACCAGAGGTCAATGCTGCTTGTCTTGCTTGTCACCCTTCACACTATTAATATTATTATTTTTAGATAATAGCTGTTGAACCTGAGGCATGTGGACTTGGCTAGGTTGGTTGGTTAGTAAGGCCCAAGGGTTGGCCTTTCTCAGCCTTTCCAGGGCTAGGATTACTGGTACGGGTCACCATAAACCTGGTGTGTGCTGGGGATCTGAACATGGGTCCCCAAAAGTGCAGTGAACACCGAGCAACCCCTCCAGCCCCTCGTTTATTGTGTAACTGCTCCATTTCATCAGAATCCTAAGCATTTTTCCTTATCAGGAATGAAACATCAAAAACCCAGTTTCACTTCAATATTTGTCCCGAAATGATTTCAACAAATCTCTTATAGGCTTATTATGGAATTTGAGTCCAAACTAGTGTATTTGAAACAAAAGAAGTTATGCATGCCTCTCTTTTGAGGTAGGTGCTCATTATCCCTTCTCAAACTTCCTTGACTGCATAAAAACCAGTTTTATGTGCGTTGATAGCAGAGTCTGAGATGCAAGCATCTGAAATTGAGTTTACCAAGTAAATGCTATTTTAACATTGTTTTGACTGATCAACTCACCAAAGTTGGAAGCTAAAAATAATAAGCCCTGTCATTTTAGCAAAACACGCTATGACAGGGATATTAAGAAATGACAGCAATTGATATTGAGAGTGTTCTCTCTCTTTGTCACGCTCTCCAGTGGAAACCCTTCTTCAGTAAAGGCCAGGAATTAGCCCTGGAGTCAAGGGGTAGCTTTGTTTGGCCTTCAATCTGGAGTGATATTGGCCAGGCCCTTTCTGCATCAGGAAGAACAGAGCTGGTTCAGGTCAGAACTTACCACCTATCCCCTTACTCCTCACCCAGTGATGGTCAGGACATGGGTGCTATTTCTGAGCTCCATGGCACCCCGCTATCTTGTTCCAGTTTCAGAGGCCTATTTTGTTCAATTTGAAACTGAAACACAGAAACAAAGCCGGAGTCCCTGTAACTCATTCTTTTCTGATATTTTAAGGTATGACCATCTATGTCTTTGTCTCCATCTTTCAAACCTGCTCTTCCCATTCACATGGCACCACTCACCTTTTGTAGGGCTCCTGTTTGAGTTATTAGGAAGGTTTGTAGGGTACTGATGAAAGCTTGATGCATGGCTCCCCTGTGATCACAATCAGGATTGTAGGTTTGACAGGCAGAGCAGTGGTCCTCACTCAGACTTGGTTGCAGAGTACAGTGGGGGTAAACGAAAGCCATGATATAGGTAGAGATCCACCCAAGAATTTCCTTAGGTGCCTGGGGAAGAGTACTTTCAAGACACAAGGTCCCTGTCTCCTTTCTGAGGTAGAGTTCTTGGGACTAGCAGAGACAAACCCCGCTCTTCCCTTATGAGTGCCCGCTGCATCTCTCCTGAATTAACATCCTTATCGAAAGGAAAATCTATGGACTCTGTCTCTAGGAAGCCAGCAAAGTGGGTGAAGAAAAGAAAATTAAGAGACAATTTGGTTGACTGTCATTAATCCTGTCCATTCCTATGGGAAAATGAGCCTGCCTTCTTCGATCTTTGTTAACAGGTAGATTGAGTTAAAGAACACTCTAGTCCGTGAAAGCAAAGACATTGCTCTTTCTGAAGGTACTCCAGAGCAGCTGCCAGCATTTCCTCCCTTCGTTATGTCTCAGACAACATGTGGTGCTAGCTCACTGATAAGGGGAAGTAGCTAATAAGCGCATTTGTGCTCTGCGGGGAAAGCCAGGGAAGTTAGGTCTTTCCTGCGGAGCCTACCCGTCAACATGTCCCCTAATACTTAAAAAGGGAAATGCTGGGACAGGGGAGATGGCTAGAAACAGGCAAGCCTGAGGACCCCAGTTCTAATCCCGTGCACTGATGTGAAAAGCCACATTGCTAGGTGACATTGAAAAGACAGGCTGTCTCTGGAGGTCACTGCCCATCTAGCCCAGTCAGTCTGTAAGCTTCAGGTCCGACTAGGATGGTAGCTCAAAAACCAAGACACGAACAAACGAGGGAGACATACTGACTGACCTCTGGCCTCCACATTTATGGGCGCACACACATTCACATGCAAGCACATATAAACACACACATGCGCATGTGTGCTCGTATACACACACACACACACACTACACACACAAATGGAATATGCTCATTCAAAGTCACTCCTTTGAAATCCTTCAAATGCCGATAGATGCTATAAACCCTCAGTTAAGGGCAGTCGGTGCTGCCCAATGGAACCCGCTTAGCTGAATGCAGTGAAGGCCTGTTTTCATTCTGGTCCTTTCCTGTTGTCTCCAGTCATAACCTGTGATTCTGCATAGACTCAGTTACACTGTAGGATCCCCTCTGGAGACCTTTCAAATGGTGTTTGGAGCCACATCCCCATTTTCCTGTTCCCACAAGCTGAAGCCAGGAAGAGACGCTAAGACAATGTCTTCTTCTTTGAAATGAACCCTTCTTGTGGAATCAGCTTATAGCAACTTCAGTCGTTCATGTGAACCAAAAATATCCGGAAGTAGGTCAGGTTGTGGAAACGGATGGGCCTCACTTCACATTCTACTGACCTTACAAGGCTGTTCCTACCTCACTGTGCCTGAGGACTGGCTCATGACTGGCATAGAAAGGAGACAGCCATACTCCTGTTTCCTGTAGGCTGCCCTCTACTGTTTTAGGTTACCCCAGAGGCCTGCTATGCATATAGTTCTGACTTTGCCATTTCTCAACCTCATGACCACCATGGAATCTGAAGTACATACCTTTGTTTGATGTATGAAAGACTTAGAAGCTCATAGAATTTACAGTGAAGTGTCTCAAAAATACAACTCACTGGTAATAGAGCTCAGATTTGCCCACGTGTGTGAGCCTGGAAGCATTGATGTTACTGCTTGCATTAACTTAATATAAAAATTATATATATATAAAGCTATTGTATATACCTTAGTGAGAAATCATTTGAATCCACATTAGCAGTGTTAATGCCTCATAAGACAATGAAAAAAATGCCATTCTATTAAATCACTTTTAAAAATAGCAATAATGAGACACTTGCTTGAACAGAGTATTTAGTATACACCAGGAATTATGATTAAGGGAAACAAGCAAGATTCAAATAATCAAAATGTCCAATGGCAAAACTGCTCTGGAGAAAGAGAAAACATGGTATATGTCATGTGTGCATTCATGTGTGAGTACATGTGTCTTCATGGGTGCAGCAGAGAGGGCCTCAAAGATGAAACTTACACAGACCACAAGGAGTGCAAAAGCAGCCCCCTGTCTGCTGGAGGGAGATGCAGGGGAATAGCAAGTGGAAAGGCCCTGAGGTGGGCTGCTGCTTCTCCTGTTGCTGCTGTCTCTGCTGCTTCTTCTCCTGTTGCTGCTGTCTCTGCTGCTGCTTCTCCTGTTGCTGCTGTCTCTGCTGCTGCTGCTGCTGCTGCTGTCTCTGCTGCTGCTGCTGTCTCTGCTCCTGTTGTTGCTGTCTCTGCTGCTGCTGTCTCTGCTGTTGCTGTTGTCTCTGCTGCTGCTGCTGCTGCTGCAGCACTCGGAACTAAGAACGAGCAGCATCCTGGGGCATTTCCAGCCTTTGCCACATCTATTCTGTGACAGCTTTTGTTCCTAGTGGCCAAACCCTGCTAAGGGGTACAAGCAGCCAGAAGCTGTCTCCCAAACTGAAGAGGTGGGGAGCCTATGCATTTTTAAATCTTTCTGTCACATGGAAGATTCTCAAATCATTTTAATTGAACATTTAAAACCTTCTCACCAAAAGGTATTTTAGGCATTTGGGTTTATTGCCAATTACAGCATCATCTTAAAAGAGAGGCTTTTAAATTAATTAAATTCATTACACCTGAATATTTGATTTCTGCCAACACATAATTTAAAGTTGTCACTTCAAAATAATTTGGAAAGGGTTAGTGAGAATGTCAGACCTGCCTAAGCTGCTCCTGGCATTAGGTGCATAGAGGGGAAAGTGGCCCTCGAGAGGCACCCCCCAGCCTCAAGCAGGCGGATCTCCTGGCTCAGACTCTTCTGGGTGCTATGACAGAGATGCCCTGAGCCATGTCTTAGGCTCCTCCCTGCTCTGGAAGCTGGGACTGAAGGTCAGTGCTGCTGAGAGCTCATTCTCTCCTGGTGCTCTACTGGCCAAGGAGTGTCCCGGGCCCAGTCCTGGAACTGGGGAGACAGATGACTCTTTACAAGTCAGGCCTGGGGTTCAGAGCTCGAATCACTTGAACCCATGGAAATGATGAATGGGAGTGGCAGGCTGGCTACAGTTCCAGCTTCTGGAGTCAGAGGAGGGATCCCCAGAATAAGCTGGGTAGGTGACCAGTCATACCAGCAAGCTCTGGGCTACACTGAGTAACTCCCCTTCAATGAATGAGGCAGGGGAACAACTGAGAGCGATCTTAACATTCTTAACATCAGCCTTGACTTCTATGCGAATACAAATGTTCACCTACACTCACACACATATTCACATACCTGCTAACCATGCATACACATGAGCATCACAGAGCCACACATAAACTTACACACGTGTTCACACACCTGTTAAGCATGTGTTTGCATAAGCATAACACACACGTGTTCACAGATCTGCTAAATTAAATATGCATACACAGAAGCATAACACATACATGCACGGACACACAAACATATACACATGCACACAGATACACACACATGAATACATACATGCACACATACACCCACACACATGTTCACACACCTGTTAATCATGCTTACACATGAGCATTAGACACAAATGCATACACATACACACATGCACATGCATATATGCATGCTTACATACACATGTACACACACAAATACTAAGCCCAGTTAGGAAGGCCTTCTCCACATTGCCTCTCAAAGCACACATTGCCTAATATGATCACATTACCACACTAATTCGTTCGTCTCTAACTGCCGGTGTCTCTTCTGCTCCGTTTGTTGCCAGCTTGACACACCTGGGAAGAAGGAATTTTGGTTGAAGATTTTTCTATGATTGGTCTGTAGATGCACCTGTGGGGCATTTTTTTGTAATTATTAATTGATGTGGAGAGTCAGTCCACTGTGGGCAGAAAGCCATCCTCGGTTGATGGATCTAGAACTTCAAGTCAAGGAAGCTAAATGAGAAAAGAAGGAATCCATGGGCAGCACTCCTCCTTGGCTTCTGAAGCCTCTAGGCTCAGATCTGAGCTGTGCTCTGGCCTCCCACTGTGTCTGAGTGTGACTTGTAAGCTGAATCAAACCATCCTCCTCCACACGTTGCTTCCAATCATGGTGTTAGAGCAACAGAGAAGCGGACTGGGGACTGTTTAAGAAGTGACATGGCCTTGCTCTTGGGCTTTGGTAGAATGGAACAGGGCTCAGAGTCATTTTTTTAAATAAATTATTTCCTTAGTAAATCAAGCTTGGGAGCCATTGATCTCAGTGATGGTGAGTTCTGTGGAAGTATAGAGGCCTGCGTTGATCTGGTCTGGCTGCAATGGTTATAAAGCACCCCTTTGCCTTCTCCTTGGTGGTGTCAGTGTGGGCTTGCTTTAGTTGCTCTGACAGAGCCTCTGGGTGGAGTGGCTCCACATTCTACACTCTTGTTCTCATGTGGAGTTGAGGGCCTATGTTCTAGACTGGCAGTATTCCATCACACAAAACCATGGACTTCCTGGAGGGTCCCATTCAGTCACATGGTGACCTCCTCAAAGACTTCCTGCAGCATCAGCTCAAGTGAAGGACCGGCTCCATCCTAGTGGACTGTCTCAGGCCCTATGCAGCCTTTCAACTCATGTTCTGGCATGTCCTATAGCCCCTCCTGGATGCAAAAGTCGCTCCCCAGACTTACAGAATTAGGAATTCTCCAGATGAGGTGCAGAAGTGCAGCTTCAAGAGTCCTCCAGCTGTGTAGATACATGCCTGTTTGAGACTCACAGGCTTAGATTTTACCTACTGAGTATAGTTTTATCAAAACCTAAAGAATTAATGGGAATTTTTTTTCTTTTCTCATCTTAAGAGAGAAAGAAATTAACTCAACTTTTCAGGACATTTGTTAGGGAAATGATAATCTTTCCTTAGATGCTTGCTTCATTGTGTCAACTTTCAATATTCTGAAATGAGAATCAGTATCTAGAAAGATAGTTGAAGGCACAAGTACTTACGATAACCATTTTTTAAAAGTAAACATGCATGGGCACATGCACATGTGGGATGTGTGTGTGTGTGTGTGTGTGTGTGTGTGTGTGTGGTGTGGCCTATGTATGTGTAAAGAGGACAGAGGACACCCTGTATGAGTTGGTTCTCTCTCTGCACCATATGGGACCAAGGGCTTACACTTGGGGTGCTAAGCTTGGTGACAAGTGCCTTTACCCTAGGAGTCATCTCCCCAGCCCTCTTGGGTTTTTCATGAAGTTCCACTTCTTTCCAGCTCGACCCCAGCTTTGGGCATGCATCCTCCCTCCTATCTTGCTGCTGGTCTAGCTGGCTCTCTTCTGCTTGCAGAGGAAGGCTGGGCTGTGGAAGTGGCACCGGCCACTCCAGTTCTTCCCTTAAGGACCTGTACTGTCCTTGCAGTGGGCTCATTCTCCCACCCTGAAGCTCTGTGGCACCTGGGCATTTGTGAAACAAATCCATGGCATTCTGCAAGCTGAGCTAATTGCAATTCTCTTGTATTATTATTATTACTATTATTTAAATCTTCAGTGAATCACCAAACCTCACTAATTCTCAGACCACAGTCTGAGGCAATGATAGCCCATCTAATTACCACCAATTAGATGAGCAAGAACACCTGACCCCACCAATTCGGGTTCTAATGAGACTCTGGCTCAGACAGTGTCAGCTAGAACCAGACAAAGTAGGCTCACTCAGTCGAACAGAGAGCTGGTGGCAGCAGAGCAAAGTCGGAAAGTCATTTTGTTCTTTCTGCCCTAGATTCCAGTGGCTGCTTCGCTCTAGAGACCTTTTAGGCTTGTTTAGTTTGCTATGAAAGCAACAGGAACATAGAACAGGAAGGAGCCCATAGGAGGGGGGGCTGACCTAATTTCAATGTCCTCAGAGTTCAGTTGCTCAAAAGAACAGAAGTCTTAAAGGCACAGAGTCACTTTACCTTCACTCCGCTGGGCGGGGGAGCGGTTTGCAGAAGGTGGCTGAAACCTTCTTCTCTTCCTTCTCTCCCCTCTTTTGTTTGCTGAGTGTGTGAAGACTGTGTGTGTATTGTAGCATCATGCCGGTTTTGTACGCTGAGTGTGTGTGAAGACTGTGTGTGTATTGTAGCATCATGCCGGTTTTGTACGCTGAGTGTGTGAAGACTGTGTGTGTATTGTAGCATCATGCCAGTTTTGTCTGGATGGAGTTCTGCTAGGGAAAGAATGCTTTGCTTTTGGGATTGT
>LOJH01027732.1:0-17967 GCA_001685095.1 Ellobius talpinus
GAGGAGGTGGAAATTTTTAATAATAATAATAATAATAATAATAAAAGATACTGGAGGAAAAAAATCTTCTTCAGGCCCTTCACTTATTTACGGAGCTTCATGCCAATGCCACGTTTGTCTCAGTTCTTACTTGAGCACATCCGTGTGTAAGGGAGAGGCTTCTGTAAGCCTCCGTTAAACATTTTGAAAGTGTGCGTTTTTTTATAGTATGTTGTTTTCAAGTGGCAGCACTTTTCTTAGATTGTAAGTCAAAATGAAAATTAAATTCATGGATGAAATACAAAATATTCCCACTAATCTCTCTAATGTCCAGGTGCATCATGGGCTTTATTAGCAAGGAGCGAGAACGCGCTCTGCTCAAGGACCAGCAGCCAGGGACGTTCCTGCTTAGGTTCAGTGAGAGCTCCCGGGAAGGTGCCATCACGTTCACGTGGGTGGAGCGGTCGCAGAACGGAGGGGGTGAGTGAAGCGGGTCTGCGCATGCGCAAGCCTACCGGCTCTGCATCCTTGCAGAGCGATCAGTTTGGGTAGCTTTGGATGTGAAATTGCGTATCCTATAATTACATAAGTAAGCTCCCCACAAGAGTCTTACACCACCGGGAACACCGGTGTCAAGCTGCCCGGGACACGTGAGAATGATGCGTTTCAAAGCCCAAGGCCAACTTTTTCCTTTCTCTCGGGTCTGTTGCCTGCAGATCAAGGATATGAGTCAACACCATCTGCACCCAGTTGTTGGAAGGGATCACATTTCCCACAGTGTAGGATTTCAGACGAAGCCCGCTCCAGGATACCTTGCCTGGGCGAGGACCGACTTGTGCGCTGCGCCCATCCAGTTACAGGGCCCGCGAGGATGAGGTGCAGCTCCGCCCACCTTCAGGGGAGGGCCTGCAAGTTAGTCTCTCTGCCTGTTAGATACCTGTTGAAACAAAAGCTCCTAAAAAGCTCCGAAAGCAGCTTTCCTGTGATAAGACGGAGCAGAAGGGAAGTAGGAAAAGTAATAGTAACAAACCGATGGTTGCTTATGACTTGCCGCTGGAAGGGAAGCAGGGACTTCTTGTTTTCAGGCGATAGAGTCAGAGAGAAGGAATACTCTTCTACTTTTTTTTTTTTTCCTGATGAAAACAGCCGGAGACCTAGAATCAGGCCCAGTGCCGGCAGTGGGCGCTGAGGTCTGCCCCGTTTTGTTTTCTCCTGGTAATTCGTTTCCTAAGCTCATTGAGAGACGGAGCTAGGAGACCGCTCAAAGAGGAGCAGAGCAGCGTGGGCTCCAGGATTGTCAGAAACCTGAGGGAGAGCCCCAGCTTGGAGCAACAGGGCACGCTTTAGGTGTCCTGGGCTCCGAACATCGAGACCTGAAGCACAGCTTATGCCCTGGGGTACTATAGGGAAGAAGTAGATTGTAGCATCTTGGTTTTGTTTTGAGAGTTGCTTGTTTTAATAGAACGGGGTTTTTCCACTATGACAGGAAAGTAGGAAGGGGGCCCATCTTTAATAACACGATTTGCAGCCTGAGCCCATTGACCCGGGCAGTGGTATCCGTGGATGGGCATTGCTTTGTTAAGGATGCAAGCTTTGCGCTAGAATTAGACCCTGACCAGAGAGCAGCAAGTGTGTTGTTCCTGAACAGTCAAAGGCAGCACTTGCTTTTCCTCTGAAGGCAGGATTATCATGTCTGTAGAACACAGAGGCTCCGGGTGGACAGACCTCATTGGCTGCTCCTGCTTCTCACCAGACTCTGTCTGCAGAACTTTAGTCCTCTCAGAGGTGCTTGGTACTCAGTCAGCCTCCATGATTTCCTCCTAGAACCCGACTTCCACGCCGTTGAACCCTACACGAAGAAAGAACTTTCAGCTGTTACTTTCCCTGACATTATTCGCAATTACAAAGTGATGGCTGCTGAGAATATCCCAGAGAATCCCCTGAAGTACCTGTACCCCAATACTGACAAAGACCATGCCTTTGGGAAGTACTACTCCAGGCCAAAGGAAGGTGAGTGTGCAGCCCGCCGTGGTGCCCCAAATGGGAGAGGACAACGAGGTCTGTGGTGCTCAGTTGCTCCCAAACAAGTTTCAAACACATTGGTCCTCACCACCCTATCAGTGGCTCATAATGGCACAGATGCCAGCCCTTGCTGTTAGTGTTACCAGTCCATCGCTTCTGAATTGATGGGCAGGGTTTTTCAGACAACACCATACACTCAGTAAAGCTGAAGTGAAATATCGCTTGGCCTACTGTGTTGTAGCTTGTATGCAATGAATACATAGTTCTGTTCTGAGGATATTGGGAAAGTCTGTGTCTGGTTTTATATGTTTGTTATTGCTTTCTCCACGTGAAAGGGTAGAGGGTAGGAACCAAGGCTGACTAATTTCTTCTAGCCTGCTTGGGTTCAAGTGGAGGAAACCCAGGTTCAGGATAAATGAGTGGTCCATTCGGGTGGGCTTAGTTGCTTCTTAGAGCCTGTGGTTGTGAGTCTTGGGAGCCGGAGACTTCTTGGATGCAAGTCATGCCTGTCATGGGATCACATTCGGGAAAATTCATATTAGACCCGCCCAGTTTTGGAACATGCCAACAAAGCTAGTAGCTGTTTGAAATCTGAAGTCTAACTAGCAGTACCTTGACTCTGGAGTGAAGATCCCTTTAGGCTATGCCACAGCTGTGCATATTGCATCAGCTAGACCAGTCTGACCTTGGCATTCCTGGGCTTCATTCACCTTCCTGCAAGACCACAAGCCTTGGGAAGAGGCAAGCGGTTAGACCCCTGGCCTTCTCTTGGCTGTTTCTCCATTCCCACTAGGATCTCAGATGACCTTGGCAGGAAGGTCTTGACCCCGTAAAGTTTCAGGACACGAAGTTGTCACATCAGACAGTATGGGTCCCTCGAAGCGATGGTTCCATTCCCGTGTAATTTCTGCTAATGCCAATGCCATGATGTGCTTGCTTCCAGCCCCAGAACCAATGGAGCTTGACGACCCTAAGCGAACGGGCTACATCAAGACCGAGTTGATTTCAGTGTCTGAAGTGTAAGTGAGCTCAGAAGATTGACATTGTCAGAGCCTCGCGCCAGCCTTGCTCCTGGCTGGGGCCCTTTGATGGCGTTGGCTGGTAGCTTGCTTTTCTGCTGTAGTTGATGCTGCCATTACAGTTGGACTTTTTGGAAAGATCCTGACTAGCCCCGGTGTGACTACTTGCCAGCATTTTACCGCCTTAAGATAAACAGCAACAAAAATCCCAAGCAAAACAGCAATAAACAAAATAAAAATAAAGCGAAGTTGTATGTAAGGAATATACTTTCTCCCCAGATTGATACTTTGGAAAAGTATGAATAAAATAAACAAAAATTGACGAGTGGGAGAGTAGTTCTTTTCAACCAAGAAAAGGCCAGAGTCATAACCGAGATCCATTTTGTCCACTTGCTTTTATTTTGTTGTTTCATTCCATAAAAGGTAGAAAGTTTTGGAAAAGTCATTGTCAGTTATTTGGCTTGCGGCACTGTCTTGGGGTGAATGGATGTAGTCTTCCTGTAAAAACACTCTGTGGAGCAGCCTTATCTGCATACAACCCTCAAGGTAGGGATGAGGGATTCCCCCAGACACTTCTCTGGTGCTTTTCTGTCCAGGGTAAGCCTCAGAAGTCTGCCGTCTCAGGATGACACCGCACACGCTCACACTGAGGCTCCACCAGGCAGCAGTGGTGTAGGCTTCAGTCTTGACAATCACTCACTTGTGTCTAAAGTCTAGTGTCCCCCTGGGGCCGGGCTGGGGACATAAACCTCCCATGATCTGCAGTCTTCCCGACATGTTTTATAAGGTGTACGCTCTTCTGAAATCAAAATACAAAGTGGTCACTCAATCGCGGATAAAAGAGTCTCGGTGCATTGCTGCCCGTGTAGGTTGCGGTTAACACTACCCTTTCTCCTCTCTCCCTTCTAGCCACCCCTCTAGACTTCAGACCACGGACAACCTGCTTCCCATGTCTCCAGAGGAGTTTGATGAGATGTCCCGGATAGTGGGTTCTGATTTCGACAGTATGGTGAGTACCGTGGCTGGCTGGTCCCACCCTGAGAACACCTGAGCAGGCTGGTACGGCGGCAGATCTGAAGTCTGTCTCTGAGGAGCAGCCTTGGGCAGAGATAAGGCTTTTTAGAGAGATGAGCCTGTATTTAGGACAGCTGCGGCAGCAGCAGGCTCTCATCCTTAGTATCCCAGGTGCTCACATTCCCTTCCCCATGCAGCAGGAAGGCCTAGCTGTATGGACAGTTACCACACTAAGAGACCAAGGTTTTCCGAGGCAGATGTATTCCTGTGGCTGCCTAGGGCCTCGGTGAAGGAGTCATCCTTAGGAAGGGCAGATGCCAGTTGGTACACCAGTTCCACACTTGCTCACGGGGGGCAGGGACGGGGGGGTGATGAGTACCACTTGCTACATAGGATGCTAACTCATCCTGTCAGCTTTTGAGGCTGTGAAGGATGGGCACAAGGAACGGTTCAGGGAGCGGAGGTTAATAGGTTCCACAATCTAAATAGAAACACGGTGTTTGCAAAAGAGTCTTCTTTGGGGAGAATGTTTTTCAGCAGATCCAATAGGACCCCTTACCTTTCAGCCTGAGATCCATCATCCCACGTGTTCTGTCTGGGTGACTGGCAGTCTTGCTGACGTTGTTTAATTTTAAGCCCCTTGCCACATGGAGTTAGGCCAGTTCACTAAGTTCCAAAGCTTGCTTAATGCTTTCAAAAATCATTCTCTTAGCCGTAACAGGCGTTTCCTCATCGCTGCGGGCTCTGTACCTAGCAAAAAACGTGTCCCGTAATGAGAGTCAGAGAAGGGGACAGGAGAGAGAGGAAGGTTTCACCCACGGATGTCCGTGTGCTCAGGGGAAGCTTGTGTCACCTCAGCCGTTGCCTGTTTCTCACATGGGACATCACAAAGTGGGCTGGGAAGCTTAGAAAATGCTTTTTTAGAGCCTCCTGGCTGCTGAGACTGGTGGAGCTAGTGTGGTCACAGAACCGTGCGGTGTTCTTGGAAGCGAGCCCCCAATCTGTGCAAAGCAGCACCCTGATACTGCTGTCAAGAGTGTTTGGCAAATCTCATACGAAAGTGGAGTAATGGCGAAGTTTGATTCAGATCATGTAAATTTGAGCAAAGGGTCCGAAATCTGGGTGCGTATTCATGCCTCCTTTGCTGTCCAGGGAGATTCTGCAATGTCACCACTGCCGCTGTGTGCCAGGCAGAAGCTCTTGGAGTCTGTTAAGGCAAAGGCAAGGCAGAGCTGGGTGGGACGCCTGTGCCTGGAATTTGGCATACGGTTCCGGCTGCCATCGCTATGGGTCCCTGTGACCTTCTAAGCCCTTAGTTCCTCCATTTGTGCAAGAGCACGGCTTTCAGTACGCTGCAGTGGTGAGAACTGGGGGGTTTCACACCCTCAAACAAATGCCAGGAAATGGGTTTGTAGCCTTCGGATGCCCCCTGTAGCCGTTCTGTTCTAGCAATTTTATTCGTTTGACTTACGGAATAGATACATATGATGTATAGATATAATAAATTAGTATGAGATAAATATCCGCTTAGCACAGTAGTCTCCAGGTGAACCCCATGGTCTCAGAGAATCTCTATAGAGGCTCTGCTCTGACTGGACAAGGTGAGAATGGGATTGGCCTGTCAAAGCAGCTTAACGTCACCACAGTGTGCTCTGTCCTCAACCTTTTCCCTGACTTCTGTCCTGTGGTAACTCTCGGAGTCAGAGCATGAGGGCTGAGTGAGGCGGCTCTGCCTAGAATCCAAGCAGTTACGAGGCCAGGACAGGAGGAGCTGATGTTGGCGGCCACATTGGGCCACACAGACATTGTCACAAAACAGATGGAATTAGGTGTGTGCTCTAAGGTGAACTCAGCTGAGCTGGCTTATTTCCACCAAGTGAGGAGGTGGCAGCCGTGGACTAGAGAGGTAGTGAGGGTGGCTAGCCGGGCCAACCTTGGCGGTCAGGCTCCTGAGGTCACTGTCCATGAGGGCCAGCTTCTGAGGACTGGTTTTCTATGCTAGGACTTGGGTAGTTATTTATGTAGCATAACATTCCCATACAATGGACTTGCCTCTTGGGGCTGGGGTAGAATCAGCTTACTTTCCTAGAGGCCTTTGTCCAGAGTTCATACCAACACTGCCCACTAGTTTCTTCTCTGGCGCTGGCCATTTTATACATGCTTTCTTCGACCAGACCTGTGTGCTAGGCACTATTAACCAACTTAGGGTATGAAGAAGTTCACATAGTGGCAGGATTTGGATGCAGGCTCTCTCTCCTGCTCTCCTTCTCCCCCCTGTTCCTACAGTAGTGCACCATTTTAACTACAGATCTGTGTCAAGAGTGCCGTCTAAGAGACAAACCCTTCAACATGCTTTTCAGTCTCAAACTGCTTTCCTAGAACTCCCAAGAGGCTTTGCGGTCTAGTGCTTCCGGCGTTTGAGGCTGGCGAAGTCTTCACTGTGGGGCTGCCCTTCACACCGAAGGGTGTTTAGCAGGACCCTGGCTTCTGCCCTAGAATAGACGATGCCGGTAGCACCTGCACACGCATAACCTGTGATGGCAGTGGCAGCAACGTCTGCAGAGCAGCCAGGGCACAGAGCCGTCCTGGAGACATCTGGAACTGCCCCAGCATGGGAGCCAGAGTCAGTGGCAGGCCAGTGTTCTCCGATGGACAGCTGGCTGACCACAATCTCCTATATCCAGGGCCACGGGGCAGGCTAGGGTGGGGAGCTGAAGCGCTCTGTAGTGGCATTACTTCTCTGGCCCACATCTGAAACAAGGGCTTTGTTGATTTTGCCTACCCAGCGGCCATTAAGGGACGTCATCCTTTTTCCCTTATCCCTCTCCCTCTGGCGCATGTGGCTCAGCATTTCCTCCCTCTTTTGAACGAGCTGATTTACTATGCTGCTGCCCCGAGACTTGCATAACAGCAGAAAGCTTTCTGTAGTCTGTCTGGGTTGAGTCACAGAATTAATCCAGAGTAATAACCCATCAGCTTAGGTGGTGTAAGTGGCCCTGAGTAGTTCAGGGAGGCTAGGCCATCCCAGCCCTTCTGGTCCCATAGTGGTAATGTGCTGTAGGGAGCATCCCCCTGCTCTGAGGGCAGTGGTGTAAGATACATGAATTGTGTGTCATGGGACCCTTTTAATAAACCTAACTGCATTTTGTCTTTTTGCAGATGAGCGCAGTATAAACATGAATTTCTCTCTTCTCTGGAGACATTTTTCTTCCCATCTGTGATTCCCTCCTGCTCCTGTTCCTTCACCTGCTGTATTTCTAGGGAAATGCGAGAAAGAACAACACAGTTGTTGCCCCCTGTTGCTAGCAAGTGGATATTTCTCTTCACTAGAAAACTGTTACTCTGAAGGACTTCATGCGTCTTAACTGAAGGTGAACCAGAAAGTCACTTGTGTAAAGTAGATTCTGCGGACAAAGCTGATACCCGCCCAAGGCGTCAGGACTAGACTGCCAGTGTCTGGGAAAGGTGAGGAGTAGAGTGACATCTAGTAAGTGCTGTGTCATCAGTGCCCAACTGCTACACATCACCGGACAGTCCGCAGTGTGATGTAGGAGCGGTTCTGTCCTGAAGATACTGGCATGCTCCCTCTGCTTTATGGCTGGAAGTCTTCCGCTCTTTGGCCTATGGCACAGTTCAAAGCCAACTTTATAATGCAGTGATATGTCAGACGATAGTGGGCATCCTTCATCTGTAGGGGGGGGGAACGGGTGTTATCACATCTGCATTGGCCTGTAAAACTGCAGGCACGATCGCGCTATTCAGGGATCTAGCTTTGTTGTTGGCTGTGGTTAAGTGAAACTAAACACCCATAGAAGAGAGAACATTTTCCAAATTCTCAAGTAGCTTCTGTTTAATATATACTCCACCAAGCTAAGTGGGTTTTGCTGTCATTTTGGTCATTGGTTGAATAAAACTATCTTTGCACATGCATTAAGGGAGCCAGCTTTCTTAAGGCAAACATTTTTTTTAAAGTTGAAATTACAGATCTAGATAAACCCAGCAGTTTAATTCATGTTCTTGAATGGGCTGCCTTTATTATTTCTAGCAGGTTGTTTTAATTAGCCACGAAATTAGAAAAACTAGTAACTGACTTGAATCATTAGCCAAATACGAGTATCAAATAATTTCAAAATACACATACTGAAAACACTTTTTCACGGATAATGGGCTTTTTTTTTTACCAATTGTGTTCATAAATGGTTCTGTGGTCTGCCCTGTGTTGTCAGATGACTTTGGAGGGACAGTGTTTTATGGCGTGTGCTGTTTTTCCACCTTCTTCCATGGCCCCAGCACAGTTCAGTGGTCCAGGGATTGCATTGGTTGCCAAGGTTCTTCTGGGCAGCTGTATTGTGTCCCTGCCACAGCTGTGTGCTGTGGGCTGTGGGCTGCACTTAGCATATATACAGCCCTTTCCATGGTCCCGAACGGAAGCAGAGGCCTCCTCTCTTTCTGTGTACAGCTTGGGACTGGCTGGGCTCTCACAGACTTTTAAACGGAACAAGAAACAAACCATTTAAAAAGTACTGTTTCTAAATGCTGAGATCTAACTATTGCTTACATCATCTACTGAGAACGGGTGCTGTGGTTTCATTCTGTTGCACTAAGACTTTAAAAAATGTTAAAATGATGTTAGCCTCCTATTATTATTTAATATAAAGATATTTAAAATGTCTAGTATTGTGAGTTGGTTTAATATGTATCTCATTTACGTATCAGGCCTATTTTAAAATAAGATTAATGACACTATTTTTCTAAGTGTTACCCTTGCTTACTGTCCTGGTAGCCACAGTGACTCTGGCAGTTTAGGGTAGGCACTATGGTGAGGCCGCTTGTGAGGCAGAGGCACAGGGATCAGAAGTTTAAAGTCATTCCTGGCTACGTGGCAAGTTCAAGGCCAGCCTGGGCTACATGAGATCATAATTCTTGAAAGAAGAGGGGGCAGGGACATGAGAGAGGTGTCTAGGTCAGTGGAAGACAGTCTATTTACATCCTTAAGTCATGGACTGATGTAAGAAGTCACCAAACATCCTGGCTTAAGGACGTTTGTGTTTGAGTATTGTCCAGGATGGCGTTTTCTAAGAATAGAGCATTTATGTCCCACTTAGAATAGACTGATTTTATTTAGGCACTTTCTGAGGTGGCATTGCATCAATGGAATCTACTGACTGCCTGAACACTAATGAGGAACATGAAGGCATTGGTCAGTAAACAGAGCAGACCCATGGTGCCCGATAGCTGCAGGGAAGGCGCCAGACGAAGCTGGAAAGTTGAAAAGTCTTTGACTTTTGGAGCTTGGCGGCTGCCCCATCTTGAGGGGATGATTTACCTGAGGGCATCTTTTGTTTAAGATTCATTCATTCATTCATCAAATATGTTGAGTATCTGCCTTGAACCAGGCATTCCTCTAGATGCTTGGAAGACACTAGCAGACAAAACAAATGCCCCTGTCATAAACGTAAGATGTTCTCAGATATTGGGCCATATGCTCAGCAGACACTTTGCCCACTGAAGCTCAATGGAGATTTTGCGAAGTAAATGTAGCCAGAGGTCAACAGTTCAGAGCCCACGTGGCTCTGGCAGTGGACCTAGGTCCAGTTCCCAGCACCCACACGGCATCTATAACCCCAGTCCCAGGGGATCTTGATCGTTTCTTCTGACCTCCTGGGCACCGGGCTCATGTGATGTGCAGACATACACAAAGGCAAAACATTTATACACATAATCTAATTTTTTAACTAGTCAAAAGCTACAGATAATGTCAATGTTACAGGAAAATGCACATAATTTCCAAGAAATAACATCTAAGCCAATTACAGGAAGCCGAGGCTCCTCGGTAGTGGTTTAAAGTCTAGACTGCTCAGTGGTCATCAGCGAGGCGAGGCTCTCAAGTTCTGGGAGCCCAAGCCTGGGCTGTGGACTGTGGACTCTGATTTTAAAGGGACAGCATGATGTATTGTAGAAAAATAATCCTAACTTATGACACTTATACTGAGTACACCAAGTAAAGCTACCCAAAAGGTAGAGATGCCATTATATCTACCATCAAACTTGTGGACTCTATATTTTATAATGCTGCCACACTCAGTTCGTTACTGTTGGCATGTTCGCAGCCCTTCCTATGTCTTCTGCGTAAATGATTCTTTGGTGCCACGATCTTCTAGCTTCATAGCAGATTGGCTTCTAGAATGTGAAAGGCAGCAGGAGGCAGGGCTGGCCCCGTAAGGCCCAGTCAGGTCAAGAGGTGTGGCTGGTCCTGTAAGGCCCAGTCAGGTCAAGCTCCAGAACAGAAATGAGCCCTCTGAGCAATCCTGGAGAGCCTGCCTTTCCAGCTTGTTGTGTTTGCTTCTGTCACCTCCTTTTAAAACAGCTGCCGAAATTATGACGAAGCCTAGACCCTTCTGTCTCCAAACACATACACCCCCTAGCCTACTCACCCACATCCTTTCATACCCAGATGGTTTCCCATTCATAAAAAGTGTGTAAGAGCCACCTAGTGCATCCATGGGCTGCTTCCCCAAACACCCATGGTTTATGAGCTTATGTTACCATAGGGACTAACAAATAAAACTAACCTAAACTCCCCAAAAAAGTGCCATGGAAATAGAACGATCACTGTTAGATTAACAACTAGAACGTTTCCCTGTTGGGGTTATCTGTGGGCTGTGCACTGCCACCAAGCTTCCATCTGTAGACAGACGCATGTGCAGTAGGAGCTGACTGATATTGCAGGACTTGGTACTGACATGCGTGGCCCCAAAACTCACCTGAGAGAGACTTTAGTAACTGTTAGATAATGTAAGTGAAGATATGTATTTTACCTGTAACTCTGTGGTAGGGTGCAGGGAAAGAATATTGACTAAGAGTTCCATATCGTGATCCACTGCTGGGTCCCAGCTTCATCAATAAAAGCGTGGGTTAGATCAAAGAATTCCATGTGTTATTAATAGAATATTATTATTATTATTTTGGTTTTTCGAGACAGGGTTTCTCTGTAGCTTTGGAGCCTGTCTTGGAGCTAGCTCTTAAAGAGCAGGCTGGCCTCGAACTCACAGAGATCGCCTGCCTCTGCCTCCTAAGTGCTGGGATTAAAGGTGGTGTGCCACCACCACCCGGCTATTATTATTATTAAAATAATAGAGATGGCCCTAACACCACAGCCGCTGTAACCAAGCAGCTTGGTTTGTGGCACAAGACTTTAATAAAATGAAAATGGGATTGGCGTGGTGTTCATAAACCTTTGTGGTTAGGAAACCAGACACTGACTTTAAGCCCAAGAGGACCAGGGCATTCTGGCATTGGAACAGAGAGCCATTTCCACGTGTGAGGGACTCAGGGGAGCCGCCAGCCAGGCCCACTCAGATCCTGGTGTGGCAGTCCTGGGTCAGTTCCCCAGTAGACGTCAGAGCTCCAGGGAAATGTGCGCTCATCCAAAGATATCTGCAATGGCACAGTGCAGCCCGGTACCCTGAGCACTCTCCTGTACAGGCACGGTGCAGCCCAGTACCCTGAGCACTCTACTGTACAGGCACGGTGCGAGCTTCTGGAGAGCTGAACGAGCCTGCCCATCTCTAACATCCACAGCTAGGTCCCCACAGTTCTCATCCTCACCCTGGGTCCAAACATCCCACAGGACTCTGTGTGCTCCCTGGCCCGTAACAGACTGGATGTAAAACAGCTACAGACTCACAATTCGAAAGTGCAGAGAAAAACCTTAGTTATTTTAAGAAAATTCATGGCTTGTTTTCAATACATGTATTTATTAGGCTGTAAAAAGCAACACTACCTGATCTCATTTAAAATAAATATTTCCCAATTTCAGAATACTTACAGTTTATAGTTTTAAGATTTCATTTTGGGAAACATCGGAAGTAGATACATTCAAAGCTTTGGACTCCCCAGGAGGGACCTAAATCTCACATCAGATCACCTAGTCCCTGACAGACAGCAGGATCAAGAGCAAATCCAGCTGTGCAACAAAAGCGCAGTGTATCCCCAGGCATGGGTATTACAACAGGGACAGCAGAATCAGCAGCATAAACAGAGCTTCAAACCAACATGACCATGTAATGTTCCCATGATACAGAAAAATTACACAAGATCGTAAAGCCAAAACAAAACAAAACAAAAAAAAATCTTTGGAGTTTACTGATGGCAGCAGTAACAGCTCATTCAAGCATTTAAACAGTGTTCTCCTTATTATCAGCCACTAGCAGAGAGCCGGAGCAAGACCTGGCGCATAGTCATAACACGGTGAGGGAAAAGAGCCTATTTAACCAGGCCACAAAGACTGTACAAAACAGCACTGATCTTAGAAAAGATACAACTTCTGTTTTCAAATAATACACAGAATAACATTCAGAGAAGCCTCGGAGTCACTGGTAATAGTTAAGTCACACATTGAACCACACAAAGCCAGTTGCTTGTGGAATAGTGTGAGCTCAAGTGGATTCCAATTAAAACACGGTCACGCCTTAACTTTGGAGCTGATGTCCCTGCGCAGAGTGTAGTGCCGCCTGTCCACCTGTCTCGAGAGGCTTGTGGAAGCGGAACACAGTGGCAGGGCTGGATGCCTGCCCACCATCCTCCCACAGTTCCTGGAACTTAGATCCATGGTGGTGGTGCCTGGCTCAGGGAAGGGGCACTCGTTGAGAGTTTCATCAAGGGGGGTGCTGGCTAGGGAATGGCAGGGGACGGCTGAAAATGGGACCAAAGCAGCTGGAGGCTACTGGATAATGTGCTGCCAGGCGTCAGGAAACGCGGGTGCAGTTCTGTGTTGATAGCGAGGGTCAGAGACTCTGTGTTAATGTGGTAACCACTGCATCTGTGTAGTTGAGAATTCTGCTTCTTCCACAAGCAATTTCCAAGAAGTGCATTTGTGTGTGCATGCGCAAGCACACATGCGCTTGATTACCAGAAGTCCTCACTAACAGAGCCCTTGTCCCTCGGAAGTAGAATAGGGTCCACTAAGTGTGATTGCTAGAAAACTGGGTTCTCTCTAAGGTTTCTTTGACCTGTTTTCTAAGTTACTCATAAATCACTTTTGCAAAACAGACAGGGGGAGTCTAAATTCACAAGGACGTCATCTTTCCTTACTGGTCGAGTCCGCCCGAGAGTTAGGAACAGAGGGGGGCAGTGCAGGGACACCCGGGGCCTCAGGAAGGGACGGCTAGCCTATACAGACTGCTGCCAGTAGGACTGAAGGGAAATGTCATCTGCAGCTGTCCCTAAGCGTGTCCCCGTAACTTTGGTAACGGAGAGCGTGTCTGAACTTTTCTCTGTTTTAGAAGCTGAAAGAACGTCCAAGTCTGTTAGTGCTGTCTTTCCTCTTAAGCCTGACGGCTAAGTTAGATGTCTGAATCTTGGTTCCTCTTTTATAGATAACGGCCAGGCTCTGTCTCTGGGCTAGGAATGTGAGTATTGGTGACTTGCTGAGGACACACGAGACTGCAGAGCGTGCCGGCACTCACTTTCTCAAGGCCTCAGAGAGGCTGGCCTGAGGACCGTATGAAAGGAAAGGTCTCAAAGGTACTAGAACTATATCCACGCGCATGTTTTGGTCACCAAACATCGTCACAGAGTCCCTGATAAAATCTAATCGGAATTGGCGAGTTCTATGAACGGCTAGCAACTATTTTAGTGTTGAAGGAGTCATCTTGACGTGAGGGTGAGAGGACACATTTTAAATAGTCAACCATGTGCATATAGTTGTTCGAACACTCAAGCTAATCTATATTTAAAGTCTTGAAAACCACACTGGTTTGTCTAATGACATCATCAACCCCGCGGATAAACTGTACAACAAAGCTTAGCTCATAAAAGCCTCTGAGTCTATCATCACCCGGGATTGAAAGTTTACAACACACACAAATCATGAGGACCACACACGTCAGCTAGCATCGGTAACTAACTATTCTTTGACATCAAATTGTGCAACGCAAGAGGTAACTATTGCTCACATTATGAAGGGAGGTTCTTTTATTTCTATTTTTCCCCAAAGACATCAGATTTGCCCTGTGCGCACAAGGAAGGAAACTCCAGTAACACTGACATGACAGACGCACAGTGCACATCACTGCCAGACAGAAATATACATGTTCTTCATAGCCATGTTCCACAATTAAATAGGTAAATAACCCAAGTCTCTTGGACCATTATAACAGCCCATCGAGGTTCTTGTGGACGGTCTGATTTTCCTTCCCGTTGTCAGGATCCCCTTGAGGTGTGTACTGGACTTGGTATTCCTGGAGGATTTTAAAGACGTCATGGTGTCCAAAGTGCAGCGCTTCGTCCATGGGGGTATTATTCCACCTGAAGCACACAGACAGGGCCATCAGTACTCAGCACTGCTGCACAAAGTAGGCTGCCCAGCATCCCTGGGCTCTAGGTCCATCCCAGGTTCCCTGGCCACTCAGGTTCAGCGCCATTAGCAGCATCGCAAGGGAGTACAATGAAGACGCCCAACAGCTGGTCTGAGTGAGGCATCTGGTACCCAGGAGGACAACAGAGGGGCAGAGGGGTCCTGTGAAAGGACCCCGCTTCCATACCCACGTGCTAAGGGAGGGGCCTTTGGAAGCCAAGTCTAGTGTTGCAGGTGTTTAAAAATAAGGCAGTAACGCGCATCATCCCGACCTTTCCCGGAAAATTCACGTTCCTGTGAACTCAAAAGTCACAACATCCTCATGACATCGAATACATGTTAGATAAGCAAGACCTGCCCAGAGGAAGTGACCCTTTTATTGTATCCAGCAAGGGTCTTAACTGCAGGCTTAACTGGTCCGCTGCCTGACCAGAACTCGTCCATCCCCACTGTGAGAGGAAGACGAAGATTTGAGGACAAGCAAAGAGCGGTCACAGCGATGAGTCAGCCCAAGGCCCAGCAGACACTGCGCATGCTCCTGGGCTCTTGGCTCCTTCACAACCCATGAGCCCGCCCTGTCAGCTCCCTCTGCTGGTTCCTGTTCCTCCCCCACCTCCCTGCTTTAGCCTCTTTCCTTCATTCTGTATCTACCCTTAACCTTTCACCTTCTTAATGGGTCACAACATAAAACAGAAACAACGAAAAGTGCTTAAGTTAGCATTCAGTGTTTCTAGTGGCCTGTCCTTGATGTTCAAAATCAGGTAAGTATCACTTTACATGTCTCTTACGTTTCTCAAAAAAACATGGCTTTCATTAGGTCATTGGCTCTAACATGACCAAATATTTGTGTTAATCTGTCCAGTCACCTTCTTTACATCCCTTCCATTATGTAATGAAAAGTCTCTCAGTAAGGAACACACTATTTCACTCCTGTTATTTGATCAATAGGTGACATGACTCTATCTGATGGGAAAATACGCCCGGTTCTAGGCTTCACTTCTGGATGCACAGTTAAATACACAGCTACCAAGTTAGTCAGCTACCTTTGACTATAAGATGGACACTTGTGTTTCCACATTCTCAGAGGCAAATTTGGAGTGGAGGAATTCACATAGTATTCCCAACATGCATTAGGTAGTGTTTGAGTTCTAAGCACAGCGAGACACTTTTCGATCTCTTACTCTGCAGGGCACTATAATGGGCACTATACTGGTAGATGGGGGGGGGCTGTCAACGCAACGAAATTCACTCATTCTTTTTAATGACCGCTGGAAGGGAGAGACAGCCAACTTGTCGCCACCTTACAAAATTGCTAGCAAATTTCAGATACTGACACTGGCTTCTCACTTTCTGTATGCTGAGCCAAGAAGATTTAGCCCCCCCCCCAAAGAAAGGATTAGTAATTCTGTCAGCTCCCTAGGACGTAGTCAGCTTGCTCCCGACTTCGTGCGGCTCTCAGGCTCCATTCCAAATTTACTCATCCAACAGCACCAAGTATGGTTGTTCCCTCGTATTCTTCACAGGCTCCGCCGGGCCTCACCATGCACGGACGGCTCACCTACTCTACTCTAGGAGGGGATGCCCAGGGAGTGGGCACAGCAGTGCCTGTTCAGCACAGCCCGGGCTGGGTAGTGGTCATGTGGGCAAGGGGGGGGGCGCGGAGGAGCAGTGTTCTAGATGGTTCTTCCCACGGCAGGGACAATGCCCTTCCTCATTCAGTGCCATCAAATGTCCTTCTCTCCAGGGGACCACTGAAAATTCAGCTTCCGCAAAGCCTTCAAAAAGTAGCTGCGCCAAATCCAGGGATGCCCATCAATGCCAATACACTCAAGGTGAATTTTTTTTTAACAAACTTTCCCACACTTCTGTGTTGTCTACCCTGTGTCATTAGTCCTGTGAGAACAGAATTCCCATTTTATCTTTTCAAGTGCAAAGCCATGTCTTCTTCATATGGGCTGACTGATATCTAACCTAAGATTTCCGAATAAGGCAGGCTTCGATGTCACACAGCAATCCAGGTTTTGCAGGACAGCACAGACGTAAAAGATTCACATGTTAACTGTCACTCAACATGGCACTCCTGTGTATGCAGACTGTGTTATCAGTCACACTAGAAGGCAATGCAAATACTCACCTGTCCTTGGGGAAGGGGTTCACTTTGCAAGCTTCCAGCAAAAATTTAACCACTTCTACATGACCTACAGCCCCCAACACACAAAAGGAGATTTTAGTTTTGACAAGACTTGAAGTTTGTAAAAAACGTAGCAAGTGGTTCGCGGTTCGCGCATTACCCTCTGCGGCAGCCACGTGGAGGGCTGTTCTGGAGTCATAATCCCGCTGCTCCATGTCCATGGCCGACAGGGCAAACCTGAAAGTCGGTAACAGCAATTCACTACAGGTGGTCAGGTTAACTCGGTGGTAACAGCTACTCCATCCGTTCAGGCTGCTCATTCAGATCCCACGCTCGACCAGCTCCACTAATGGTACCCAGCTCAGCCAGCACAAAGCTGTGGGTGAATGCCATGGGACCGCTCCTCCTTAGCTACTTTAAAGTGAGATGACCACTAGCTGTCGCTCCCAGAACTAAGCTTCATCCCATCATGAAGCAAACCCAGGAGCAGCACTAAAGAGGCAAAAATGCCCACAGTAAAGCTGTATGTTTCCAGCAGGGTTCCCCTTCTTTGACTACACTGCCTGGAGTTACCCGTGCTGCCAAGGCTTTAAAACAGCATGGAAACCAACTTAGCTCCGAGAGGGAATTCACGCTCGGTATTCGGGGGCCCATGGCCTTTCTAATCCTGGTAACGTGCACGACACCAAACACCTGCCTCCTGCCTCACCAGAGATCCATTACAGCAAACCACTAGCCAGTTAGTGGGCCAGTTACCACAGAGAGCTGGGCTTCTATGGAAGGACAAGAAGCAGGTCCGAGACACTGGAAGTGGGGGGCAGGTCTAAGTGGAAGTGGGGTGCTTTGTATCTTGTTTGGTGACTTGTATTACAAGTATGAGTGAGATCTTAAGACCTTCAAATACCTAAAGCCACAGCGCATCCACCCAGCGAGCATACCTCCGGAGGGCAGACACATCTCCAGTATATGCAGCGAAGAGAAGGTTTATTACCGACTTTACCTGTGAACAAAGAAGACACAGACATTTGCAGGAGAAAGCAAACACTGCCACTGCCACATAGTTCCGTGAGCTTTGAACTTCAGCTGTGCTGGTCAATATTATCTCGGGTACATAACTTAAAGAACACACGTGGACTTTTCTTTTACCAGGACCGTGGAAAAGTCTAGACACAGACTGATGCTCCTAACACTGCCATCTGCAGTGAGAACGACCTGGAAAACCTCACACAGCATGTCTCGCTACTGCGAATTAGTCTGCACGTGGGTAAAGGACGTATCGCATACTGAAACCACTCAGGCTACATAAATGTGTCGTCCCTGGCAGCATTACTGTCCCCACTAGTTACCGACTGCTTGGCAAGTCTGAGACAGAAGCAGGTTCGTGTCACCGTAAACTTGAGAACAAAGCTGCTCTTCACTGAGAGTCATGACTAGTGCCCAGGCGA
>LOJH01027733.1:0-17967 GCA_001685095.1 Ellobius talpinus
CGGGAGCCGGGCGGGATGAAAAGCAGGCCAGCCCACTGCTCCCCTTTCACTACAAGGCAGCCTACTTCTTTCTTGTTACGTCAGCTCACATTCACAGGTCCAGCTGAGAGCCACACATACTTGAGGCTTGGGTAGACATACTCTAGACACTCGGCCTGCTTCTGATTTTCAAGGCACTATGAACAACAGCTAGGGTAGAGACCGTGGGGAGAGCCTGACTTCTACACAGTATTAGGCAGGCATAAAGAGGTAAGATTTTAGTGACATTTATTCATTTATTGCCAATATTAATATTTCACTGTGTAGTTTATAGAGCTAAGAACTTTAAAGAAGGGACAGGGAGATGCCTCAGTTGGTCTAAGCACTTGCAGAAAATTTGTTTACATATCAAGACTCACATTGTGGAAAGAATGGATTCTGGCAATTTGTCTTCTGACCTACACACACACACACCCCACACACATCAAGTATACAAGATTGGTAAAAATAAAGCATTCCTTGCCCACAGCCTATTAAATCTTATGCCACATGGAAATAATACCATGACTGATAGATTTTAAAGCGTCTTTGGAAACAGCAAGCCAAGAAGAAATAGAAAAACGGAACAGTATGGGAGCAACTCGAAGGAAGACATTCCGTAGCTAAGCTTGGACAACACAATAATATTGGCCACCTGCTTCTATAACTGTCCACCCAGTTGAGGGATTTGATTTGTTTGTGAATCTAAATGGTGACATACTGAATTAGATGCATCTTATATTTTAATGGTGACAAATGTATTCGTATTTGAAAACTGAAAACACGAGTTTTGTATTTCTTTAAAGGGTGGACCCTCGCATTTCTTTGCCTACTCTCAGCACAACTGCCCACTTCGGCTATTTTTGGGTGAACTGTACTCCCAGCATCACAGGACCTCTGCAAAGGTCGTTTCAAAGATGGATCACTCCCCTTCTTCTTCCTATAAAGTTCCTTGCTTGATACGTTGCTGGCTTCAGTGCATACAACAGCCTCCTCCCTTGCTCTTATTCCACATTAGCTTCTACTCTTCTTTACAGTTCTTTGTTTGCTTCTCTTCTTCCTAGGTGTAATCTTGATGGAGGCCGGGCATGCCTTTTTGTTTACTGATGCTCCTTCAGCCCAGAGGAGAGCACAGAACCAAACATGCTTCTGATAATCCTAGATCCATGTGTTGAATAGATCTGGATGAGCAGTACAGTGCAGCGCTTTCCTGCTCAACCTTCAGATGCACTGGGACTGCAGAGAGCACAGCCCTTCCCACCTCAGCTCACAAGAAACAGACTCAAGCTCAATGGCACGTTAGACACAAGCACAAGCCCAGGATACCAGGATCAGAAGAATTCTAGTAAGAACGAAGAGGGGCAGGGGTTGCTCATAAATTTCATATTATAACTATATGTGTCTCAACCCAACAGTTTTGTGAACTTCAAATTACTTTTATTTAGAACACCATAAGGCTAGAGGACAAAGGTCAAGGTTACTGTGGAATTTGTATTGCCCCAACTCATCTGGAGCATTTTCTAGCTACAATGAACAAACATCATAAAACCTTCACCCTCAAAGCTGCAATAGATCTTTGGATTTTTAACTAGAGTGTCTCACAAATAACTAAGCCATAGGAATATACGTCCGAGCCTTCACAGAGGGTTCCTGGAGCAGGAATGCCATCTGGCAGCCCTTGCTATGGTCTACTAGCATCCGAAGGCATGGCTTGGCTCTGATACTCATACCAAGCCAAGACATACATGCCTGGCTAAATCAAACAGCTGAAGGCCAGAAAGGCCACATTTCCAATTCTGTTGGTATCATTAGTTGTTTTCTCCTAGCTTCAGATGCCCAATCAGGCATACGACTCAGATAAGTACTTCTTCTTCTTCAGGCATGACATGACTTGTTAACATTCACTCAGCAGAGCACTGGTATATGCCAGACACCTCTCGCTTGGGGCCCTGGACTGGTCTCTACTGGCTCTTCTGCCCTTTGCTGCACATTCCTTATTGTGGTAGTAGATTGAAACCTAATGGTGAGAATGTTTGTCATTTGCAGCCTCAGGCTTGATTCTTAGGATAGTAGAACTTCATCCAGGAAGCAAATATTGTCTTTAATTTTATTCTACAGGATAACCATTATTCTATAGAAATAGGCTATGAGGAAAAATATCAATAAGACATCAAAAAAAGGAATAGAAAGAAAAGACAAGGTAAGAAATATAAATGAAAGCTAAATTCTATTACTGAAATCTGGAAAGTAATTTATTTTTATGATATGCTATGTGAATGTCAACAAAGAAACTAGGGGCTATGATTCTAATCTGTGTTTCTTAACACTGGTCTATAGTAAACAAAGTGCAGAGCAATAAGAAAAATAGCAGTATAATTAACCACCCAGAAAACACTTCTGTCCCATGTGGACTTTGCCCGGATGCCCTCCCCTATCTCCTTTGCATACACTTCAGCCTCAATACCAAGACTGGACTATCCATCAATATTGGTCTTACATTTAAAACTCATTAAAAATCTGCTTGCCATTCCTCTCAGAGATTAATCACACAAGTCCAGCATAATATCTTCACCAGCTTAAAGCTCCCCCTTCAATATTTCATTTCAAATGTACTGTAATTATATTCTATTGCTGCTGGCCAAGTTAGAAAAATGTATTTAAATAATAACCCTGTTTTGGTATATGATACATTCCTAAGACTGCTCCCCATGTTAATTTATGTACAAAATTGAAAATGGACTTGTACGTCTCTTCAGAACTAAGAGTCATTTATCTGTCTACCCACTCATCTGTCTCTTAAAATGTACGGCAACATAAACATGAATAAATTCAATAACACAAATAATAGTTCTTCAGTTGTTTTAGTGTTTTGTAGTCTATCTTTTTGTCTTATAGCTTTACTCTTCACTTAAGTATTTGTTTCTCTTTGGTGGTGCTAGTGACCAAACCCAAGGCGTGAAAGACCAGATAAACATTCGTCTATGAGCTATATCTCAGTCTCCCAGGCGGACCTCAGATTTATAATGAGGAAAAATGACTCTGGAGACCCTGCCATCTCTTTCTCAAGTTCACAGACCTTCATAGCATGTAACATGCTTCCCATGGTATGTGATTGTGAAAGCTTAGGAAGTTAGCACTGCCCGGCTCGATTCATGAATTCTATGAAAGCCTGGGACACTGCAAGTAGTGAGTGTGACGGACATTCAGACAGTGCGACTATCTCTTACTTCATTACAGAAGGACTCCAGGTACATACTAAGGTGGACCTCTTCTCATAGGCCTTGGTTTGTTTTCCTGAATGATTTTTTTCTCCCTTCTAAATTTTTCTTTACTTTTTGAAATCATCCTAAGTTTTGTGAGAGACACATTTTTTCCCTTTAATGATTACACTGAAGTATTTAACATCTTCACACGGTTATTGTTCAAGTTACAGATCTGTGTTACTTTGTCCATTAGGAAGAAAAAGAGTATAGTCTAAAAAGTTCTGTCATGTGTAAGGCATGTGAGGTCATCACTGTTTTCCTTGACATAGTACAAAACACCCCACAGTGGGCTTTGAGCACTCTTATCTGCCCTGTAGGGAGAGCAGGACTGCAGACTTGCTCCAGATTATCATAGGGGGCACGCTTTGGCAAACGGTAGAAAATAAAGGCACAGTTACCGCAGGAACTCTGCACCTGGGCACTCTTCCATGATCTGTATTCTAATTTTGAGGTTCAGGAATTAAATAGATTAAAGCCAGGCAGCCTTCCTGTCACCTTCGTTTCTGCCGACTGACTGGAATGGAGATCGCTTCTGACTGCGTGGATCCTGATCTACCCAATTTCAGTAGTTGCTACTTCGAAGCGCCACACTGTGACTCAACATCTGCTTCCCCTTCCACAGGCTGCAGACTCGGAAAATATTAAAACCAATTAAAGCAATTAAATCCACTTCGCAGGCTGGTCTAGCTTATCCTTTCCAAAAATACAGGAGGAAAGATGACCAGAGTGCAGCTGAAGTTTGCTGTCCTTCCTTGGCGTTCCCTTACACAGACGGAGGTGTGGCCACAGCTTTCATACTCGGCTGACTCGGGGCACAGCACTTGAAGACAACAGTCAGTGTAAATCGAGAGGGGCAAATGACAGTTTTGGAAAGCTTCCCTAATGGCACATTCCATGGAAATAAACCCATGGTACAACTGAAAATGGCCTTCACGGAAGCTCTGTGCTTCATTTACAAAGATAAAAGCATTTTTTTCAACACAAAGTGTTCTGCCCTGCAGCCATTCACCTGGAAGGAAGTGCTCAGGACAACTAGTGATTACCCCGAGCTCTAAGCCTTTCATCAGGCTCTGAGTCTGGCCTGTCAACTTACAGACTCCCCCTCTCTGCCCCACGTCTGAAAAGAGGAAAAATGGGTAATGTCTACCAAATCCTATACAAATGCAATCCTAAATGGCTGTGGCACACCATCTATGAGGAAAAGTCTAAAAGCCAAAGTGTAAGGTGAAATTTGAAGGCTTCCCACTTTGTTTCCACAAGGCTAAATGCTGTCGGGAACTTGCCTTCTGTCCTGGAGTGCCCTTACAGAGTCAGGCTTCTAGAAATGATAACCACAAAGTCATCTTGCTGAAAATTACTTCCTATGACTCCCAAGATGTGTAGGAAACAGCTACACTTTGCTTGCTCCAGAAACCTCATGTTGCAATGTCATCCTTGCTGTTGCTATTGTGCAACAGAAAGTTAATCTCCATAGTGTCTAAAGGTGGAGCTGTAGGGAGATTAAGATTAGACTAAAGCACTGGAGTAGAGCGCCCATGATGGATCCCTGGTGACTTTATTCCAGAAACACACACACACACACACACACACACACACACCCCTTCACACTCACACACACTCATTCACATATACACTAGCTTCACCCCACAGACATAGAGTTGCACAAACAAGATGTACCCAGAAAACTCTAACCAGAAACATGAGCCCAAATACGCTGCTTTTTCTTTACAACTCACCAATTTTCAGCTCTGAGTTATTAGGAAGAAACGGACTGAGATGATTTGACGACACTTCCAATACCTCTGTAACCAGTGCAGGCTCCTGGGGACTTTCAGCGGGGAGCCACTATTGCTTTATTATCATCCTTCTCATCCTATACTCACACCACAAATACCAAATCTTTTCAACAAACTCCTAGGTCGAGAAAACAATGTTCTGCACCGTGGGCAGATTCCTACACAGGCACGAACTGCACCCAAAATGCTACATAGATCAAACTGATGTAAAATAGCTGTAGTTTGTTGCTGTCTGCGCCACCGAGTATGCAGGAGTACAGGCTGGGCACAGTTCAGCACAGAGTAGGGGAAGGGCTCCAGTACCTAGGTCCTGTGTGATTACGTCAAATTGCTGGAAGTCAGGTAAGTTGAATGTAGAGTGTAAAAAACTCAGGGTCCCCCTCATTTTTGGTGCAAGCAAAAACAAAACCACATAGCTGCTGAATGGCTGGAGCAGCATAATACTAATCTATATGATCTCTCTTCAGGACTAGAAAAGCCACAGCCACATATTTAACTCCACTTTGCTGGCACATTCTACCCTCTGCATATTTTGCTCATGACCTTCTCAACAGATACATCTTTTCCTGAGAGTATCTTCAACATGTGGCCCCATTCCCTAACTTCGTCAACTTTTGTAAATATCCATCTTTGACTTGAAACCCAGTATAGGAGACTCCCCTCTCTTTTAGTCACTCATCTTTCACTGAGGACTAAGAGCTGCTAATCCCACAGCTTTGCAGTCTTGCCTTGGCCTCCAGTTCAATGTCCCTGGTTCAGGCACGTGACCTTGTCTCTCCCAAATTCTGTAAGGCCCTCCCTGACCTGAGCTTTCCCAAGGCTACCCCAACACCAACTTCACCACTAGCCCTACAGGGGCCCCCCTGCACACAGTTCAGACACACCCAAACTGCTTAGTATCTCACAGAATCATTCTGCGTTAGCCCACTCAGCTCTTGTTGCCACTGTGTTATTAAATAGTCTATTTTTATGTCAGAAAAGACACTTGCAGGGGGTCTCTGTGTTTCCCATACTGATTTTAACTATAATGCTTAACATTTCATATAGATGTGGTATATGTCAAAATTATCGAATAACCATTGCCATATTATTAACCAACATATTTGGTTTGCTTAGATTTATTTTGCTTTTAATTGAATGCCTTATACTTGTTCGGATGGCATGTAGGGCTGTTTTACCTTCCCCATCATGTCTCCAAAGGTTCCTCTTGCCTCTGACAGTTTCTCATTGTTTCCTTTTGGTGACGCGCTGACAATTCTGTTGAGTTCTGGTCGGGGTCCTGTAGAATGTCTACTGCTGGCATCCTAGGTGCCTTTGTGGATGTAGACGTGGAGCTGGATGATCAGTGTTTTGGTATTTCTGCAAGACTACAAACAGCCACCATGACACGTCACTCTGGATGCTGACTTTGTTCAATGGTAAAGGCCATATTTTCCTTCTTTTTCGTCAATTCCTGGTGCCTGACAGCTAGTATAGGCATGGTTACATTTTATTTCATCACAGAAGGAAAAAATCTATAATTTTATTCATTTTTAGCTTTCAATTTAGCCGTGTAATTTCTTATTATAATATCTCAATATATATTTTCTAGTTTCTGGACTGAACTTAAAGACTTAAACCCAGTTGATTGACTTTTTCTACTGCATTAAAAATATTTTTCTTTTATGTTAAAAATGAGAAACAGGACTGTCTATATTCAGAAAGCAGCGATTCATTTTGTTAAACTCACATTGATTTTATCAATGTTTGTAAACAGCACATTCTAGGAAGAGAATATTGGTTTAGATAAAGTTATTTACCTACAGCGAATGGTAGGAAATGCTGAGCTCATGTGGCTAATTAGTATGTCCTGCTCTAGCTGATGGACACATATTGACTACGACTTTTTAAAGCGCAGACAGCTAATTCTCTAAAGGCCAAAACTGGTCCATTAAATATCACATCAAAATCATGCTGAGAATATTTGACACAGGAGTTTCCTGTCATTGTCAAGGATTGATCCCTAAGCCCGAATTAACAACACCCAAAAGAACACATGTAACTTTCAGGAAAAGCAGAAATCAAGTTTAATATAATAATTCTCCAAGTGAAGCAAAAAAAGTCCAGAAATTAGGATTATTTACATGTTGGCGTTGCTATGAGGCAATAAGTCATAAGCTAGAAAGATGTACGCCAAAATGCAGTTCTATGTTTGACTCCATTTTGTCCATAATAGGCCTGGCAAATCTACTCATTCATCACTATTAATGCTGTTATTTTGTTTTTGGAGACCGTGTCTCACTAGGAAGCCTATTCTGGCCTTCAACTTGCAATTCTATCTTCTTCAGCCTCCCTGCTGCTAGGCTACAGGTGTGCACCATGTGCAGGTGACACATTTAAAATTAAAGAAAAGTAGAGTAAGTTACAAAACACAGAAACAAAGGCCAAACAAAAATTACAAGTTGTCCCTGTGAAGACTTCAGTCTCCGCAGCTTCATTTCCTCATCCTAGGCAGATACCCATTTAATCTGCGCACCTCATCGGCAACTTCAAACTAAACATAGAACCCTCCCTAATGTTAATTCTTATTTCGTAGCCAGTGATACAAACACCAGTGTCTCTCAGTAGACTGTGTCCATAGCTGTCCTCTCATTTGTCACGATTCCTGGCATCCCTGGCACTATTTAGGTCTAAGTAATGTAACTTTCACAGTTGAAGGGAAAATTCACTTTTTTGAATATTTTCCTAAAATCTTTTAATTTCCCTCACTGGCTTTCCTCGGCAGACTTTTGATTATGTTTGTTTCTGGAATCTCACTACTTCCTTAGTGTTCTGTGTTCATGTCAGGATTGTATTCAGTATATAAGTGTATTGCGTGATACTGACAACATTCTGCTAATTATGCTTTTTACTTCTTAAGGACTTCCAGAAGCTCTGTATTTAGCCCTTCAGGTATTTTTTTTTAAATTGACTTCTAAGAATGTAATAATTTTGAGTTTTTCACTTGTATTTTGCGGTCTTACAGCACTGTATTTTCGGATGGGTAAGGGAGACAGGTGTTATTGATTTTCCCATTACAGTGTATTTTATGATTTGCAGAAGATACACAGGAAGAAAGTGGTAGGCCGCCCAGCAATTATGTGACAGGAAGGTTCCAGGAGTGAATGAAGTGTATAAAAATGAAACATTTCCTGGTCGTCTTCTCTAAGATGAGAGGTGTTTACTGCTTAAATCTGATCACTGTCACATCTCACTGTTTAGTGGCAGTTACAAAAGCACAGGAGGGAAGAGCAAACAGATCGACAAAGCTCCTTGGTGAAAGGAATGGGATTCATTGTATAGCAGGGACTTGTGACTGCAGGACTAAGGGGAACAGATGGCCTTAGCATTTGTCAAGATTTTATGGTCTCCACAGAAGAAAGCCAATGAGAATAGGGAAGGAGCAAATGCAAACTCCGTAAGACCCACCCGCAGCTTATAGCATCTTCTAGCCCGTATGTGACACTGGCATTGGATGCTCATGTACTTTGTTATAAGTACTAGATCCTCCCTGAGCCAAACACAAAGACTCAAACACTACAGGGCATCCCAAGGGCATTGACTCAGTCCCAAAGTTGACAATGATGTTTAAAAGGAGCGGCATCGCAGAAGCTGAAGGAGTAAAGAAAGAGCAGGGCTGGCTTGCCCTCTGGGCTCCTCAGTATTCATTGGTAAAATCAACAGTAGAGGGAAATGGCTTCACCACCATTTCCAGAAACATTAGTCAACTCAATGTAAAGTTAAAAGCCCACACCTGACCAGAATGAGAGAGGGATAAGGCACAGACAGCATACTGAGACACATGACCAAGCCAAAGAGGAGAGGACATAGCAAGACACCAAAGGGAACACCAGGAAACAAAGTCTAAGATTCCAGCATCCGGGATGTGTCTTGTGGGAACCGCAGGCCATAGCTTCAGCACACAGGGGATGACACAACTCCTAGCGAATCTTCTGTGACAGGTTTAACATGACAGTAAGATTTATGAGGCATGCAGACTTGTGACTAAGTGTAACTAGAATCAAGCAGACGCTTGCATACTCAGAAGCAGACAAAAAAAGTCTTAAAAGAACTCATCTGTCTGGAACAGAGCCCCACAAAAACATATCATTATGACATTGTTATTTAGTTTATCTTCACATCTTTAGGAAGAAAAAAACCCCAGATTTTTATTAGACTATAAAGTCATACCAAACTAGGTCTTAGTGTGGCATTTCCTTTTTGTCTCCCATCCTCCCCTTATCTCCTCCCAGATCTCCTCCCACACTTCTTCACCTCCTCCCAACTCCATGTTCTCTCTTTTTATTTCTATAATCTGAAGAAAACTCAAGATTTTAGCTGCAGAATTTTGTATCCTGTCTATGCAAAACTGGGGAGGAAGACTCTAATATGGCTTGTATGGTCAAGATACCAATTAATTATTATAGATTAAAATTCACCTGTTTAATAATTCAATTGATTGATAGCCCCAAGTCTAGCATTGGGATAGGTGTTATGACTCTCCTTACCTCGCCTACATGAGCAAGAATTATCAAGGATCTTCTAATATATTTAATGGAAACAGAACAAAACTTGAATGTTGTCACTGAATTTTTCTATGGCATTAAGACTCATCGTCTCCGCTTCTTGGCTGTGAAGCAAGCAGCTTTCCTGAACACTGGCACTCTGATGCCTCTGTCTTGCCACAGTACCCAAACCAGTGAACCCAGCTGACCATGTGCAGAAACTTCTGAAATTCGGGTATTTTCTCATAGCGATGGCACAATGACTAACTCATTTTTCCATCATGACTCTCATGAGTTCCTAGTACCAGTCTGCACACACCTGCCCTTTGTGGGTTTTGTATGTCAGAGTTCCATTTCTATGACATCTTGTGTTCACCTGTTACTATTTTTTTCCAATGACCAGCAAAGTTCATGTTCTGCCTCCACAGCCACAATATTCTTAACTGCCCATTGGACTAATATTGAAGACTCATTTAGATGGAAAGCATACATTAAGTCACTGTCAGTATTCTTTGCATACTGCAAGTCACTTGGCCCAGGGGCTTTGTTTTCCACTAGGGCCTGTGAGCTATGCTCCCGTGTGAGCAGAGAGTCTAAGAATGTAGGTCTACAGCAGTTACTCTTGCCAGCCAAAGCAAGGGGTTAGAAAAGTTCCTTCAGGGTCACATTCAGGGTTTCAGATACTCAAGGAGAGTGACTTAGCTACTCATTGCTATTCCCAATTATCCATCAACCTCCCCAAAGCCAGCAAGATAATGAGTAAATAAGGTAATAAGTAAAATTTCTTGTCTGGGATCTCCAATCAGTTTGAGTTTAATAGTATTTATTATACACTCATTTGAGCATGGAAAAAAGTCTCTTACCTGCACGAATAGAGCAAACAAAGAAGCAAACAGATCCCTAGTTTCTTAGACCCTTGCTGTCAAGTAAGTGTGGAGACAGGCTTGCATGAAGAGTGAATTCCAATGAATATCGAGTTAATGTTGAGCTTGCATGAGCTACAATTTTCCCCAAAACATTAAAGTCAGCTCCAAAACCAGGAAACAGAAGTCCATGAAGATTATATATTAAAATGTGGTTCAGGGCTGAAAGAACCAACTGATACTGGAGGGCAGAGGCTCATAAAATGAAACTTTGATTTTCTATACTTAAAGTAGGGTTGCCATAGGCATTTTATGTCGATAGTCACATGAAGAACAAAAAGGAAAAGAGTTTATTTTGCTAAACATAGCTAGACTTAAAGTAGATGATTTGGGAGATTAATTAACTTAGAAAATCTATTTAAGGACTTGTAACTCTATCAATAGCCTTACATTATTAATGACTTCTCAGAATTTCAGGATGCTTCTGAATAACCCTGACCCTTCCGTGCTCACCTATAATTACTCAGACAATTTAGCATGTGCCAGGCAACATGCCATGTGAGCTCAGTGCACAACTACAGTCGAACTTCAGAATAACAATGCAAGGGAGAAATTATTATTCATGTTTTCAGGCAAAGAGACGGGAGGCTCAGCTGGGCCAGGAAACTTGCAATGATTACACTTTCATGATGAGGCAGAGAAGATGAGAAACCTTCACATGTAAAAATGACACACAGCCATGCAACCAACAATCTTTCCCAGTGGGACTACAAGCTACTTTTTCTACAGTTATAACACCTATTTCATATCCAGTAGGGGACTCTGTCCAAAGAGAATTATTTATCAATATAAGAGACATGTACTATACTCACATGATATTTTCAGAATTAATTCAACATATAACTCAAAACTGTTTTCAATGGCCCATGGTACCACCGGGGGCCATTGAGAACTGAGGGCCATGCTGAGATATCACTGGCCTTGAGATAACTGTCCCTGCCCCTTGTTGGACACTAAAGTAGGAGAATTGCCCTTGGCCCCCACGGTGCACTCAGGGGAGATGGTCTTGCCCCTCCCCATAGGAATGTGAGAACCGGCCCGATGGCAAAGACCTAGGAGAACTGGCTCTGCCCCTTGCCTGAGGGGTAGGTCCCAGCACCAGATTGACTAGCTCAGCTGCCATCCAGAACCACATCCTGAGCAGGCCCCACTCTTTGATAGTCCTGAGACAGGTTGGTACACCCTAACATATATCCCATTTATTACCTCCTGGAGTGAGTAATGGGACAGGTCCTGTGGAATGATAACCACGGGGTCTCCATGACTTGGGGCAACAGCAGGATATCTGAGAGGAGTTTTAGTGAGGCCTAGTGACGATGGTGAGCCAGCGGCCAGAGATCTTGAACCAGACCAATGACTCATTGTAGTGGACATTTGTGAGTAGGGGTGAGTGGACAGAAGGCTCCATTGCATGCCACACCACAGCTCCCAATCAATGTGAATGAAGAGGTGTAGGAGAGACGGGAAAGATGGATGATGAGGCACTTGGTTTGTTTGCTTGCTTGATTTTGTTTTCAGTTCATTTGGGGGGTGTTTTCTTTTGGGGGGATGCTGCAGGGGTGAGGGTCAGATATGGAGGGACTGGGAAGTGAGCAGGATTGGGGTGCATGATGTGAAATTCCCAAAGAATCCATAAAGAACTCTGTTTTAAATAAATACACCATTGTAAAGTGCATATAAATATATTTATTTTTAAAATGATTTATTTATTTTACTTAATGGGTATGTGTATGTGCTTTCATGTATGTCTGTGCACCTCATCCATGCTTGGTGCCCACAGAAGACATCATTGGATCTAGTGAAGCTGGAGTTATAGGCAGTTGTGAGTACCCACGTGGGTGCTGGTAATCAAATCTGGGTCCTCTGCAAGGACAGAAAGTGTCCTTAGTCATTGAGTCATCGTTCTAGCTCCAAAAGTTAGAGAGCTTAATAATGCTTACAGAAAGAGCAGTAGAGAAACTGCGTACCACTGAAGTAAATGTTATATTTATAGCATTTAAAAATATTTGTCTGTTCCTTTAACTAGATTATAAAACGGGACCAAGAGGGGATGAATGGATTTCAGCTAACAATGAGATTCTTGAAGTCAAGCACCCTACTTTGATATGAGGGACCCTTTAGCATTAGAGATTGGGTGCTCATCAGTACAGATATCTGATGATAAAAATAATAGGCCTTTTGTAATGATTTTGTTCTTAATGAACTGGAAGGAAGTGTTAGGAAGACCCACTGAATGAATGACTGTGCTGTGGATTTACTCCTCAGCTTTATAGGAAGATCTTTACACCTCACTGCTTTACTAGCAGATAATGATTTATTCACAGTTATCATGGTAATTAACTCCCATGAACCACAATTACATCTCAACACTTTGGCACCTTTATTTCATTTTTTCCAGCTTTGTTTTTAACAAACGTATTTGTTTAATGCTTTGTTGAGCAGACATACATCAGTTAGGACTATAGACCATATTCTTCATCACTTTCCTCATTACTCTGGGAAATTCCAAGGCAGAAGCAGCTCACTGGATTTATTTGGACTTAAGATTTTACTAGGGTTTCTGTCCATCAGGAAGGAGAAAGCATGATGGGTATAGAGGATCAATCATGTAAGCAGTGGAGAGAGATGATAGGTCACACGCATCAAGCAGAGAACAAAAAATGGAACCAAAAGCAGAGCTGAGCTGTTGCCTTCAAAACAAGGGGGACCCAAGTGACTCATCTGGTGGGTGCAACCTACTGCAGAACATGCCTTTCAGAGACATGAGCCCGTTGGTCACACTTCTGCTTCAGGAGCCCATTGGTCACACTTAGCTTCACACGGTAACTCAGCCTCAACCCAAAGAAAACTGTTGGTGAGCTGAATGTGTTTTGCCCGTCTTTCCACTCCCACCACCCCCTTACACACCTATCCTTCCACCATTTTATACTGATCTGTGAAGACGTTCCTCCCACGAACTGTGGTATCCTGCTGTTTCTCAGAAAAAGTCAAGGATGAGGACAGCAAACCCTGAGCTGGATGTCACAAGTCACCCAGCTTTGAGGGGCTCTCTTCCCAAATTCCCTTAAAGATCAGGGGTAGTGTGGCTCTGGTAAAAGCCACATGATCTCTAATCTAGTCAATAAAAATGTTTTTAATATGTAGGATTCACAAGTGGGTTCTGGTCTCATTGTGTGTGTATTGTGTATGCATGTGTGTGTACGTGTGTACATGCATGCATTTGTGTCTGCACATTTTTCTTCTATTTTGTAGAAGACGGCAATTTCTTTTTACAAATTTCCTACTTTATTTCATCAACCTGTATCCACTTTACCGCGGGCCTACTCCCTTTGCTGTGCTTGGGGGACCCATGAATTTGATATCTGTTTTACCAAAGTAGTTTTTATCACAGTTGATTGAATGTAAAATCTTGCTTTTTACCCATGGCTCAAAATGGTCCATGTCCCCTGCACTCCTAGAAAGTCATTTCATTTCCTTCGTGAGGCCTGTGAAATCTGACAGTGTGGCTTGGGAAGGCAGGGACTGCTGAGGAAGTGGCTTTTCAGCCTTGGAAGCAGTGTGCTCTCAGGGTGCTTTGTGAGGATGCCACATCAGATCCATCTGCTCATTGCCATGAAGTACCGGAAACAGCTTTACTCTTAAGATCATCTTCAATCAGGCATATTGCTGCTTCATTACATCCCCAAGACATATGCCCCCATTTCCCTCGATGGTCAGAGCAATCACTGACCTATGCTAATGAATCATTTGAATCTTTGGTCTTCTGGGGTTTGCAGTGGCTTTTGAAATCAGTGCAGTTAGTTGTAAACGTAGCATGATTTCACACATGCTGAGGAGCTTGAGACCAACTTTGAAAAGGGCACTTAGTTTTGAAAAGTTTGGAGATTTACAGTTGTGTTTACCTCTTTTTAAATTGCACTGCTGTCTAAACAAGAGTGACAGGCGGCAGGCAGGGCTAGGGAGACTGCTAAGTGCTGAAGTTTGACGACCAGAGTTCAGGACTCCAAAACCCAGGTAAAAGTCAGAAAGGAGTGGGGCCCACCCATAATCTCAGTGTTTAGATGGAGAGAGCAGACTCCAGGGCAATTGGGCTACCTAGATTAGCCTTCTATTAATTTCCTGTCTGTCTAACCCTCTTCCTGAGTTTATGAACAGCCACCAAAAATCTATAAATAAAATAAAACTGGACTAAAAGGCAACCTTTTGAGCATCTTACACAAAGAGGACTCAGTGTTGTTTTCTTTTAAATATCACAATAGTATGGACTGGGTTGAAATAGGACAAACATTCCTTTCTGTAGGACATATGGAGAAAGCTGGACAGCCAATGGCCAAGAAACTCTCACGCCAGGGCATTGTGTTCAGAGGATTTTACTATGCTGTTCTTTATTGTATTATTTTGCATAGCTCTTTTATTGTAAGTTTAAAATACAGAACATAGTCTTGGAGTCAGGAAGAAAGTGCCTGGTCCCTTGCTGTTGCATTTCTGGGCCTGAGGCACAAATCTTTGTATCAGTACAAAAGCTATTGGAAAAATTAACGTTCTCCCACCAATGAAACCCAGACGCATGCGTGAACTCTGGACACTACGCTGGCTGACCTCGATAAGACAAGAATTGGCATTTTGTGGTTTCTCAGGGCACATTGTTTGCAGCCCGCCATTCATCACATCTTTCTGGCAGTTCCACCATCTGAGGGGTTTACCTCTGCCATATATGGGATATCTTCATTGGTGGTGTCAGGGTAACAAGTTTCCAAGGGTTCAGCTCCTAATCAAGCTACATGTAATATTTGCATGGTTAATATCCACCCATAAATAAATGTTCAGTGAGTGGGGAGCTTCAGGAATGCATGCCTATACTCCTTCATTAAACAAAGAGGCACTGGATGTCTTTTAGATAATAGAACATTCTGGCGGGGTGGGCTGCCTAGAAATAGATGTGAGTGAGACAAAGAAAAGTACTAGAACAGATCATAAAGCAGGGGTGGTTGGCAGAGACAGGGGCAAGGCCTTGTTCTAATTCAGTTCATCAGAAAATCTAAGTCTTCTCCAAGACATAATTTTTTTAAAAAAAAATTGGAGATGAGGGAAGGAGGTGGTGTCAGAGAGGTGAAGGAAAATTCTCACCAATGATGCTGAAGCTTAGATGGAATAAATGTTGAGAGTATAAAGCTGAAGGGGTATTTCTAGCCAGTGGAAGGGGACCTGAAGGAGGGGGTGGGGACAGGACAGAAGAACAAACACAAACACCTGTGCTTCAGAAATGTGATCACCAAATCCATAGCTTTCTGTGCCAACCTAAAATTGATTAAAAATAATGAAAAATAATATAACACCCCTGCCAATCAAACAGCTGATGAGCCAGTGCAGAGCACAGTGTTCAGTGGGCTTGCTCTGATGTCAGGACCCTAATATTCACTGACAGCGCCTCCCTGTCCCTGTCTGAGAATTTATCAAAATGTTCTCAATGAGGTGCAAGGATGATGCATGCTAAACAAGTCATATCTATTTACACTTCCATGCATACTCAAGATATTCTAAAAAGAACTAAGAAAATCTCCAAGAACCAGCTATCCCATAAACCAGTTTAATAGAAAATGATGTGATAGACACCAAAAAAGCAATACTTTTCTGTAAGTGCCTAAAAGTGTACGCCACTGAGTGATAAAATCTCTACAGTCTTGCATGGTGTAAAATGTCCTGAATGGATGCACCAGAAAGGTCAAAGAAATTTAGAATTAAAATTCAATTTTTAATGAAGGAAATAATTTATGCATTCAGAAAACAAGGTATTTTATTCCTGACTGGAAAGACACCATACTCTTAAAATTCCACTTCTAATCAAAATGTGTGTGTCTTTGTGTACGTGTGTATACTTGATTATATTCAGTGCAGTTTCCTGATATCTATGTGGATTCTCTTTCGACTTGAAAAATCAAGTCTAGATGCATCTAACAGCACACTAGCAAATGACTTAGATATTTTCCTTAACAAAAGAAAACCCAACTAAACATCTTTAGAAACAATATCTTTCAGTTTGTCTATATGGTGAATTATGGCAGATTTTCATATGCTGAATCATCCCTGAATCTCTGGGATGAAGCCTACTTGATCAAGGAGAATGATCTTTTTGATGTGTTCTTGGATTTTGTTTGTTAGTATTTTCTTGAGTATTTTTTGCATCAATTTCATGAGGGAACTTGGTCTGTAGGTCTCTTTTTTTGTTGAGTCCTTGTGTAGTTTGGTTATCAGGCTGACTCTAACCTCATAAAAAGTACTTGGCAATGTTCCTTCTATTTCTATTTTATGGAATAATTTGAGGAGTATTGGTATTAGCTTTTATTTGAAAGTCTCACAGAATTCTGTGCTGAAATCATCTGGCTCTGAGCTTTTTTTTTGGTTGGAAGACTTTTAATGACTGCTTCTATTTCCTTAGAGGTTATAGGTCTATTTAAATTGTTTATCTGATATTGATTTAATTTTGGTATGTGGTATCTATCAAGAAATTTGTCCATTTCTTTTAGAGTTTATAATTGTGTGGGCAACCAATGACTGGCCCAGTCTGAGACCCATGCCACAAGAGTAAGCCCACCTCTGACACTGCCTGGAGTGCTGGCACCCAGAGGCTGGATGGCCCAGAGACCTTGGATAGAACCAAACATGATTTAAGGAAAACAAAGTCAACATAATGAAGCCTACAATATTAGGCTATACTCATAGATTGGTGACTATCCAAGAGCCTTCAACTAGTAACTGATAGAAACAGATGCATAGACCCACAGCCAAATTTAGGCCAAGCTCAGGGAATCCTGATGAAGAGAGGGAGGAAAGATTGTACAAGTCAGAGGGGTCAAGGACATCACAAGAAAATACACAGAAACGACTAACCTGGGTTCCCGGGAGCTCACAGTTTGAACTGACAACCAGGGAGTGTGCATGGAACCAAAGTAGACCTTTTACACATATGTGAGAGTTGTGTAGCTTGGTCTACTTGTGGGACTCCTGACAATGGCTTTTGGTACTCTATTCTTCATATTGGGTAGCCTTGCACAGCCTTAGTACAATGGGAGATGCTTAGTCTTGCTGAAACTTTATATGCCATGCTTTTTTGAGACCCATGGGAAACCTGGCCCTTTCTGAACAGAAGCAGAGAAGGAGTGGATTGGAGCTGGGAGTGAAAAAGGGAGTGGGGGCAGGGAATAGGAGGAGAGGAGGGAGGGGAAACTGCAGTTGGGATGGAAAATAAATAAATAAATTTAATTAAAAAACAATATCTCAAGTACCTTGCAATCAATGCAGATGCAGACACTTGAGCGAATGAGGATACGTCTGGGAATTCAGGGGGTATCAGGAGCTTGGGAGGACTTAGCGCACTACTTACTAATAAACAATAGGGTTGGCAAGAGTCTTGACTCTAGAGGGGATCCCAGGTGTCCAAGGAGAT
>LOJH01027734.1:330-17585 GCA_001685095.1 Ellobius talpinus
CTTCCTTCCTTCCTTCCTTCCTTCCTTCCTTTTTCTCTTTTTTGTTTTTTTAACTCTCGAGGGTCCACCACTCAGCTCCCAAATAAATACACAGAGACTTATTCTTACTTATCAGTGCCTGACCTTAGCTTGGCTTGTTTCTATCCAGCTTAAATTATCCCATTTCTTTTTAACTATATTTAGCCTCTGGGCTTTTTCCCTTTCTTTATTCTATATATCTTTCCTTTTTTCTCATTCTGTGGCTGACTGGGTATCTGGATGGTTGGCCCCCGACTCCTCCTCTCCTTCTCCTTTTCTTCTCTTTTTCTCTATATTTCTCCTCCTATTTATTCTCTTTGCCCACCAGCTGCACCTGTTTCTCTCTCCTGTCTAGCTATTGGCTGGTCAGTTCTTTATCAGACCATTCAGGTGTTTTAGGCAGGCAAAATAGCAACACAGCTTTGCAGAGCTAAACAAATGCAGCCTAAAAGAATGCAACACATTTTTGCATCATTAAACAAATTTTCCATCACATAAACAAATGTAACACATCTTAAACAAATATCCCACAATAATTTTTTATTTGGTTTCTTCATATATCTTATAGTGATTTTTGACTGTGACTTTCTCCCCCAAATCATATAAGTCTTCTCTCTACTACATTTCTTTTTTTTATAGCAATGTTGCTTTTAAACCCAGTAAATGAGAGTGATTATTTGTAATATTGCTTATTCCTTATTTTTCTTCCATCAACTCTACACTGTCATCTTTCTTGCTGTAGATAATGAATTTTACTTAATGCTCTATTTGATTTATTTATTAGATGCCATTTCTATAGTTTGTTCACTTTTTAGTTTCTATTTTCTTTGTTGTCTCATCATTTCCCTTATAAAACCCATTTTGTTAGGAGTTACTTTGATATTTACCTATAAGAAGGCTGGAGCCCGGTCCCCAGACTGTGATTCCCAAATAACCTATTTGGGGGATAGTAGTGGAGGATCGTTGCTCCAAAATCGTAGTCTTGAGGGCTGGGGAAACAGCTCCAGAATCCCCTGATGGAAGAAACTCTAAACTTCCTTGCCCAGGAACTCTTTCCACTGGGAGTCTCCTAAGACTGCTGTTATTTGGTGGCAGTAGCCCTGTTTTGTGAACCCCAGCACAGGGTTACATCATGATAAGGCAGCAAGGAAAAAAAAGAGAGTTTCTTGGAACAAAAGGGTAAAACAGAGGGGGGACATATATAAGTCAGAATGATCTCAGCTGTACAACCAGTGACAAGCAGACAGGATTAGCCCTGTAACTTGCCTTTAGCTGTGGCTACTGCTCCGAGTCTGCTCCAGTCTCTCATGGGAGTCTGAGCCTCCCTCCCTTTGTTCCTTCTCTCTGTCCCCTTCTCTCCTTCCATTTCTTTCTTCTACTATTTACTATCTTCATGTATCTAGTCTTATCTATTTTTCATTATAGCAATTTGCCAATCTATCATTTATGTAGCCTTGCCTATTTACCTTTGTTGCTGTGTGCCAGTCTTCTCTGTATTGTAACATCCTGTTACAATACATCAGGAAGTTATTGAAATTTTTAAGACTAATAAAGGCACAACTCACTAGTCTCAGGAACTTTGTAGGCTGACAAGACCTTTCCCCTATGTTACATAAACAATAAGGACCACACAGATCAAAGAGAGTATTGACCTGTGTAGCTACCTGGTAGTTGTACAGGGATCTCTAGAGATGTTGTGACTGGTCATCCCAGCAAACTTTGGCTTTTCGGTGATGCAGTAGGCTTTGAGTTGTCCAGGCTACTATAAGTGATCTCTCGTTTATACTCTTGTAAAAAAATACAATAAACTGACTAGCTTACTAAGTTACCCTTGGGTGGAATAATTTCTGTGGTCTGTGGGTGGTGGTCTATCTGGGGTAAACAGATATTTTTTTCAAGCCTTTCCAGGAAAAAGCCATATAACATCTGTATACATGCATCTGTCTACCTGTCTATATATACATCCATCCATCTAATTTGATGAAGGAAAGACCCAAAGTATTGTTTTGTCAAGCTCCTAAAAGTTCTGGCTAGGATACTAGGTTTTTAAAAAGCTTTTTACTATATATTAATTTTAGAAATTAAACATAATATTAATCAAACATAGACATAAAAATTAAACATAATAATATAATTCCATGGTCTTGTCAGCTTAAAAGCAACTTCTCCCATGTAGCAAAAGAGTAAATGTAGTTTTTGTTATAAGAGAAGAAAGCAGCAAATTTATTGGATTTCTTGCTGCCAAATGACTGCTTTAATAAAATATGAAAAACATATTGGAAAGGAGGCTTTAGGAACAAATGGTACTTTGAAGGCAGGTTCTGGATACCGTGCCTCCCCCTGGTGAGTACACTCCCTTGGTTTCCAGGGAAGCTCTGGCTTCCAAAGCAACAGGATGAAACTGTAAGAGTGTAGCTGCTTAGTTCATTTATTTACTCTTGGTTGTCTTTCCTAATCACAGAGAAACCCCTGTTTGATTAACGAGAGATTTCTGGCTCTGTTTCAGGATCTGGCTGCAGTGCGTTTGCTATTTGATATCTGAGATATGTACAACATGTTCACAGTGAATTCTCTAACTGCAAACAGTAGAGTTCAAATAAAGTCAATTAATTCACAGAGTGAATGGATTGGAGCCCAGAATCGCATGTCTGGTGGAGGCCTTTTTTATTTACTTGCCAAAAGATATCTGTTTATAAATGCAGTAAATGTAACTAGCTGATACTGATGGCAATTAAAACCTGATGTGATCCCCCTGTGTTTTGAAAGTCCGAAATAGAGCTATGTTTTACATACATTTAAAACACCCCCATGATTTTACAATGCTCTTCCTGCTGTGGCAGGTTCCCTTCCTCACTTCTTCCCTTTCATTTACTCTCTCCTCTCTCTTCTCCATTTTCCATTGCTCATTTTTGATTTTGCTTACATTTCGCCTCAGGTTTGCTGAATGTCTATGCTTTCTTTAATCTCATTCATTTTCTCACTTCCTTTTAAAATTTCCCTCCCTCCTAACTTGTCTTCAACTCGTCTTAGTTGGAGTTGCTGAAGTGTCTCTTTTGCAAATATTAGGTTCTAAAACTTCTCTGACCACATTAGGCACCGTATTCTCCTTGAATATCTATCTTCACAAACCCTTTCATCTTATCTCCTCAGGCTTCTAAATATATTACTTTATTTTATACATCTATAAGAGTCATGTTTCAGGTAAAGACACTAAGGTTTAGGGAAATTAAATATTTTTTCCTAAATTAGTACAACGTCTACATAAAAGACCTTGAACTTAAACCAAAGTTCTCCGACTTCTGTGTATGCTATCATGTTATCTTCTAGTTTCTATATTTCACTAGACTCTGTTTCCAGGTGAAGATGTCATTTCATAGTCAAAAGACCTTCCTTGATGCTTTAGCTACTGCTTGCATCTTTCTGTCTTGAGTCATTTGCGTTCTGACAGAGTCTTGCCTCTGAATAATGGCATGCGTTTGTCTTTCACTTTGGTGACTAATAAGAGCATTTCTGACTCAGAAGTTGAAGTTTAAGTGCAAATTGTGTTTTAGTCATTAGATAAGTTTTAGTCCTTCTTAGATTGTTCTTTGTTACTAAGCTAATTAGAAAAAAAGTTCATCAAATATTGTCATAAATGTGCATTTTTGTTTTTATTGAGCATAAATGTGCATTTTAATCGTATTTACGATATTCAGTTTTTCTATTTCCTGCCTATACCAGAAAAATCGGAGAGAAATGCTGTCTGTACCTAAGGTCATGGATCCAAGGCAACGGTGTTAGTTCTCAGGTTTCCGTAACATGTAGATTACAGTGCAGGGGCATGACAAGCAAAAAGTACTGAGACAGTCACTCTAGGAAAGCTATACTTGCCCAGGAATGGAGCTGAATTAGAACAATGAAGAATGATGGTCACCTCACACTGGCAGGATTGAAGGATATGGGTGTGAGCTATAGACTTCTGTGAGGTGAAATATAGGGGGAATCAAAATGTAAAATTAGGGTAAACACTGAAAGATAAGGCTCTGCCAGACCAAGTCACCCTAAAGCAAACAGGAAAACCCTTCTCTATCCCAAAAGAAAACACCTTGGGATATCATAATAGGACCATTTAAAATAAAGGAGCATGAGAAAATCTCAAGGTTCACCAAGGAAAGGAGTCTTATTACATGTGCGAGACAGAACGGAATTACAGTAGACTCTAGAAATCTTGCTGCTGTATAAGCACTGCATAAAGACCCATATGTTCCTGAGAGTTGGTGGAACCTTTAGGGAGTATTAACACATTACATGAGACTTAGACCTTTATTGGAAAATTTGTAGGATGATTCTGCCTAAAGCTAGGCTAGTATAGGTTTCCCAGGCACATTTAAGGCAGTTGGTTAAGCTATGTTTAGCAGGTTATGTGTGCTTAATGAATCCTCGATTTACGGTATTTTCAGTTTACAGTGGGTTAATTGAGAAGTAACTCCATCATCATCAGTTGAGGAGCATTTGGATATTATTAGATAATATTTTTACACAGTGAGCAATAGGTACTGCTGAGCTGTGATCAGTCAGAAAATGGGAAAATAAGTTCTATGATTGTTATTGAGAAATTTCCTAGACTTCCATACAGGAGGAGGATCTCATGAAGAGTATATTTTTTTCAATGATTTGGAAATAAAGATCTCAGAGCTTGTGAGGGTAGAAGCAGCAAGAATTTATTGCCCAAACTGTAGACTAGAAGAGAGCTAAGCACAGACAAGCTCAAAAACTGTCGCAGGATAGCTTTGAATCTTTGGCGAATTCTATCTAGTCACATGGAAGCATTTCATAAGGCTGAACAGGAACTTACACTGTAGAGAGCTATGTTTGCATAATATTTAGCCAGAGTGAAAGGGCTTGCTGAACACACCTAAAAGTTGGTTGAGACAATATCTTTAGAAGATTAAGAGTAACAACAATAGTTTGAAATATATCCTTTTCAATATTTACAAATAAGATTTGAAAGCATCAAAGTAATCTTCAATAATTTCAATGTTGACCAAACTTATAAAAGGTAATAACAAGAAAAAGTCATTCAATAATACATAATCCAATTAAAATATTCTAGGCATGTGAAAAAACAGTGAGTTTTGACTTTCAAAATATTAATGAAGAGTACAGAACCTGAAGTGTCATGGAAGAGTCAAAGCTCTTATTATTAAATTATGATTGATTAAACAATCTATTCAATGGCTTATGGCAAAGATTAAGTACAACAAGGAATGATACTATACATAAAATGTAAGGTTAAATTTCTAACAATGAAAATATCTCTGAAATACAAGCAAAAGAAGATATACTTCAAAGGTCTGTCAGGATAAAATCACAGAGAATGACTTATTTACTCACTTTAAATAACTAAGAAACAAAGAAAAACTAACAACTGAAATTAACAACAGCACCAACAAAAACACAGCAATAAACAATTTTCAAGAAAGGACAGAAACAATGAGGTGAGTTCTCAGTTGTCCTATATTATAATCTTGGGAGAATTTTCAGGCTATTGCATGGATACTGAGAATCTCTTTTGTTGAGGAGATGGGGCTATGGGATATATATCATGGGATCTACACCTTATAGCTCAGTGTATTAGAGAGGAGAGAGTTGATGTAAGACTGAATATCAAAGATGATTTAAGTAATTCCCCTCAAGTACTGAACAGGAATCACTTAGTGCTTGCAGGCAAAGAGCCACTCAAAAGGATAGAGGGACAGTGCCTAGCATCCACACAGGGTAGAATGGGATGTCTCCTCTAGTCACACTGCATATATTTCATGATTCATTGCAATCTTGATAGAGCAACTAAAGGATTGATTTCAGTTGTGCAGATAAACAGATCCATATTGAGCGCTGCTCTGATCCTGTCTAACAAATTAAAAGCAAACCTTGAAAGCAATGAATTGTTCTTAGGTAATTTCATTCAATCAAATAACTCATAAGCATTTTCTGAAATCTCAAACATCCATCATGAAGAGTATAAGTCACAAAGTTTAATGTAAAATTAAAAAAATAAACAGGTATTCAACAAGTATGGAAAATCATGTATGCAACAAATAAGCAAAAGTTGATCTGCTGATATTGACTGAGAGAAAATAAAGATGCAAATTATCAGCCCAGCATGCTAATTCATAACTATATATTTTATATATAAGGATGAAGACTTAAAAAATATTCTAAGCATCCCTATCAAACTTCTAGAGATAAAAATTACCACTTTCTGCTTTGATCTGATTAGGCCTGTTCCACAGAAGGAAACTCATACCTGGTACTGTAAACCTGGTCCAGTACCTGAGGCTGGGGAGGTGGGTAATAGGCTCTTGGGGGAGAATCTACTACTGTTGTTTTGCTAAATGCCCATGGCGTCAAATTGCTTACTAAATACTTGATACCATAGGTTAGGACTGCTTTTAGTCTTCATTGGAGATGCTTCTTTTTGCAGTGGGCAGTAGACACTCACCAGACACTAGTGTGGAGAATAAGTGATTATGAACTGCTCTTTCTTATATCATCGACTATGCCAAGGGCTCAGGGAACATGGTGAAAGAAAGGACACTAGTGATTTCTGTATACGGCACAGCCATCATAACCATGAACTCACTGAAGCTGTGGTTAGATGAACAAGACCTGTATAAAACTGACTCTATCACTCTTTCATCATGTATGAAGGAGAGATATATGAGGCCCAGCACTCAGCAAGGGATCTATTAGTCAAATAAATTGCATTAAAGTAGGAAGTCAACTTTGGTAAGAAGTTTTTCAGCAGGAGAGATGGAGACAGATTAGAGGGTCATGGGGAGTGAAAATATCCCAAACTCAGTATATGACTGCTTGAAAGTGTCAGCAATACTTTAAAACATAATAGAACGTTAGGTCTATTTTTTATGTGTGTGAATGTTTTGCCTGCATATATGTATGTGCACTGGTTTCTGTAGACGGCAGAAGAGGGCACCAGAATCTCTGGAACTAGAGTTATGGACAATTGTAAGCCACTTGTGAATGCAGGGAACTGATCCCAAGTCCTTTGTAGGAGCAGCAAGAATTCTTAACTATGAAGCCATATCTTCAGATCTTATAATAGAACTTTGAAATTTACATTCATAGAGAAAGCCTCAGAATTACATTGATTTTCAGACTGATAAGTTCTTGTTTGTTGCGCACATTTATCTTAGCAAAGTTTTACAACCTGGTGAAGGATGACTTGGAGTAGTTTGTGGAAGACAAAGAGTCTTAGTTCCAAGAAATTATATCTTAGTAGGAACCACAGATTTTTGTCAAGGAGCATTTCAACAAAGTGTCAGCCCAGGGTCTATGGAGTATAGGAACCTTCAGTGGTGAGGACAATTAACATTAAAGAAGACATTTAAGATGTTCTTATAAGTCTCTAGACAGATTTTGTCTCCTGGGGATCTGACTCCTTTTGTACCTTGAATCTCACAATCTATCCACAAAACACCTCTTTTTTTTTCTTGCTGCATTTTAGAGTTTCATTGAAAAGGAAACAGAGAACCCAAGTGTTGACAAATGGCTATGGCATTTTCCTTTAAGTGCAAAATTTTTTTAGTTTTTTTATTGAAAATCGATTTTCTTCACAAAATATATTTGATTATGGTTTCCCCTCCCCCAACTCCTCCCAGATCCCCACCCCACTTCCCCTCACATCCAACTCCAAATACCTTTTCTCTGTCTCAATAGAATACAAACAGAAAAAAAAATAATAAAAAGATAAAATTAAAAACAGGCAAAGCAGAATAAGACAAAACACACAAACAGAAATAAAAGAGCCAAAGAAAAAGCACAAGAAACACATACAGATGCAGAGACTCACTTATTGGCGCACAAGAAATCCCATAAAAACACAAAATTGAAACCATAATAAATATGCGAAAGATGTGTAAAGAAAAAAATCCCTGACAGACTATAAAGAACTCAGAAAACTGCACTGAGTTCATTTTCTGTTGATCATTTACTGCTGGACATAGATATGGCTTGCCCTTAGGAATGGCTTTGTATACCCGGAGAGACTCCTTTGGAGAAAATTAATTTTTCACTTGTAAGTGGTAATCAGTTGGAGATAGCTTTTGTATTATGGGTAGAAGCTTGTGTCCACTTGCCCTCTCAGTGCATGCTATAAGAGCTCATATGTATAGTTGTCCTACTATGTTGAGAAGTCTTGCTTTCCTTGGTGTCCTCTATGCCTTCGGGATCTTACAGTCTTCGAAACTTCATTTCTCCAGGGTTCTCTGGGCCCTGAGCAGAGGGATTTGATGGAGACTTCTCATTTAGGACTGAGTGGTCCAAGGCCTCTTATTCTGCACATTTTTCATCTCTGGATCTCTGTATTTGTTCTCATCTACTGCAGAAGGAAGCTTCTTTGATGATGCCTGAGCAAGGTACTGATCTATGAGTAAAGCAGAATGTCACTTGAAGTCATTTTATTGCTTCTTTAGTAGAACAATAGTATTTATTTTTTTTCCTAGATCCATGGTCTATCTTGTCTCAGGTTCTGGGCTATCTGAGCAGTGTTAAGGAGGGTTTCCATCTCATGGAATTGGCTTTAAATCCAGTCAAATATGGTTTGTTAGTTACTCCCTTAAACATTGTACTGCTATTATACTAGTTCATTCTGTAGGCATGTCACCATTGTTGACCAAAGGGTTTGTAGTTGGGCTGGTAATGTCTATCTTTGATGTTAAGGATGCAGCCAAAGGATAGATCCTATTTCAAATCCTATCTGTTTTAAAAATTATTTTTCATCATACCAACCTCAGTTCTCCCTCTCCTTTCCACCCCCATTCAATCTGTTAGTCTGTTTTTTTTTAATTAGTGAATTGATACCATTGATGTTGAGAGTTATCAATGAATTGTGTTGATTGATTTCTGTTATTTTGATGCTGTGGGGTGGAATTTTCCCCCAGTCTGATATTTTTTTCTTTGTGTTTTCTTAGGTTGGTTAGCTTCTTTAAGTTGAAGTTGTTTTCCTATAGCCTTCTGTAGAGCTGGATTTGTAGAAAGATACTGCTTAAATTTGGTTTTATCGCTGAATGCCTTTCTTCTTTCATCTATTGTGATTGAAAGTTTTCCTTGGTGTAGTAGTCTGGGTTGGCATCTGTGAGATCTTGGCATTGGGAGAAGTCCATCTAGTCCTTTCTGATTTTTAGGCTCTTCATTGAAAAGTCAGGTTTTATTCTAATAATTTGTCCTTATATCTTATTTTCCCTCACAGCTTTTAATATTTTTCTTCATTCTCTGTTTAGTGTTTTGATTATTATGTGTATGGGGAATTGACTTTCTGTTCCTATTTGGTATTCTCTATGCTTTTTGTGCCTTGATAAGCACCTACTACTTTAGGCTTGGCATAATTTCTTCTATGATTTTGTTGAAAATGTTTTCTGTGGTTTTGACTTGGATTTTTGTCTTCCTGTTCCTATTAATTGTATATTTGGTCTTTCCATAGTGTCCTAGAATTTCTGGATGCTTTGTGCCTGAAGATGCTTAGATTTAACAATTTCCTTAATTAAGCTATTCATTTCTTCTTTCTTGTCTTCAATTCTGAGATTCTTTCTTCTATCTCATATATTTTATCAGTGAGGTTTGCCTCTATGGTTCCTGTTTGAGTTCCTAAAGTTTTCATTTCCGTATTTAAATCGGGTTGGAATTTCTTTATTGATTACATTTCCACTTTCATATCTTGAATGTTTTTGTTCATTTCATCATACTCCTTGTTTTTTCATTAATGGATTTATTTGGATCTTCTTTAAGGTCCTTGAGCATTTTCATAATGGCTATTTTGCAGTCGTTGCATTGCGCTTCATCTATGTTGTATTTCTCAGAGCCTAAAGGAGTAGGATGGCTGGAGTCTAGTGGCAACCTCTTTTCCCTAGCTGTTACTGCTTTTGTTTCACCCTATGTCTAGGCATTTGTACTTGAGATGATTGTAATTCTAGGTGTTGATATGTAGTCTTGTCTTTGCGGGGTAGGTTTTATGTTCATTGGCTTCAGCTCCCTTCTGTCTATCTTAGGACTGTTGTTGCTATGTGTTGCTTAGTATTCAGTGCTTTTGAGTCCCTGCCAAGTGTGACCACTGGAGACCCCAGGTAGAACTTGCTTCTTGACATTGGGAGCTAGTGTGAAGGAATTACGATTGGCTAGAGGGGGCTAAGAGGGTCCACAGGAGGGAGGAAAGATGAGTCTGCCAGGGAAATCTTTGGAGTCCACAGGGAATGGAGGAAGAGAGGAAAGACGGAACCCTGTAGGTATGCTGTACAGGGTTGGTGATGAGACTGGGGAACTGGAATTGGTGGGTACAAAGGAGAGTGGTGATCACCAACCTGACTTCTTAGTTATTGAGCAAACATGAAGCCTGCATTTCCTTCCAGGTGTTGTCCAAGGTTTCTGAAGGACTGTGTCATTAACTTCCTAGCAGGAAGAGATTTTTGGCTGCCTCAATGAAATAACAATAAACTAGAGATATTTTATGATTTGTCCAGATTCTCAGACTTAGGTGAAGATTACCCCAAGCCTGTGCTTTCAATTGCACTTTTTGCTGTCTCATGTCTGCAGACATTCATGGCTAGTTTATGTCACCTAGGTGTGTGTGTATGAGAGAGAGAGAGACAGACAGACAGACAAAGAAGAGAGATAAACTATTTTTTACTTTCACTTTTCTTGTTTCTAAGGACCATCTGAAAGGAAGTTCCCTTGTATACTGCACAACATCCTTTGTCCTTCCAAGGATGAGTTGATGATTATATTCCATACCACACTAAGATATGTGCTCTGAATTTTGTGTGTGACTGAATTCATATGTGTATAATCCAGACATTGTTACAACCCTTCCCTGCCAACATTTCTCTACAGATGCACTAGTGTCTGCACACTGCTTTGCAAAGACTCAAACGTGTGACAAAAATGATCACAGTAGATATTAGTATTATTCAGCTTATAAAACTCATGTTTGCCTAGCACCTTTGCAAATTGCCGTGCATCATGTTTTGATTACTCAGGTGCTAACAACAATCATTTCTGATAGCACAAAGGAACACATTCTTCATGTCTTCTTAGACCAGAAACTTCTGCGTTAATCAGTCCTCTTTCAGGACTTTACATCTAGTTTTGATTCCAATGCTGTAACCTTGGAAAAAACCCATGTATTTCTAATTTGATCACTAAGGTTATTGTTCTTTAGGGCTTCAGGCATTTGAGTTATTTAAACTGACTTAAGACAGTGTAAGCCAGACTCTCTCTGACATTCCAGAGCCTTCAAGAGTCAATGGCTTCTGGCAGTCAGCCACCCAGATCTCCACTTGGCCTAAATTAAGTCAGCTCTAACACATCAGTTCTTTCAAATTGGGTGCATGCTGTATAAGTCCAATAAAACCTGTTTTAACATGCAGCCAGAATATCTGTGGTTATAACTTACTTTAAATAAATTGTCTAACACTCATTCTTTTCTGAAGCAACCTTGTTTTCTTTATTTTGAGATATAGTTTTTTATATAGCTTTTATGGTCATCCATCTCTATTTTTGAGATCTTTGAGTTAGATATGTGTTTATATGCTTGAATGTATGTGCATGGGGTCTGTACCATGTACATGTGCTTAATTAAGTGTATGTAGAGGTCAGTGGTTAACATCAGGTGTCTTTTTCAATTGCTCTCCACATTGTTCTTTGAGCTACAGTAGACCAATGAACCTAGAGTTTATTGATTGCTTTCCTGTATAGCCACAAAACTGGAGAGATCCACTCACGTCTGCTCTTCGGTCCAGTGCTGTGGTTAAAAACATGTGCTATAACACGCAACTTTTTATGTAGGTGTTGAGTACCTGAACTTGGTCCCTCATGCTTGCACAGAAAGCACTTCACTGACTGAGTTATCTCTCTAGTCATTGTTAATACAATTCTGTAAAAGAAGAAACTGAGGCTCAGCAAGGTTAGATACTATGCAGACTTACACAGAAAATGGGTGTGTTCTTCCCCCACCCCCGAACAAGAGAATTCTTCATCACCATGAAGGTACAATTGTGAAATGTATTATGTATTGTGAAACCTTGGCAGTACCAAGTGGTGCAATTCTGAGTTTGTTAGTTCACTTGTTTCGCTTCTGATCAGAGCCATAAATTTTCAAAGAGATATCATGTTAGTGTTACCAGATTCAAATTTTGGAAAAAAGCAACAAAGAAAGGTGATCTCAGATAGATTTTGTTCCTCAGTCATCTTGACTTTCATTTCTAAATTATTCAGAGGTTGACTGTTAGTGCAACAAAGCATAGTTTCTAAAGAAACTTGACCCTTTGGACAGTAGGCTCTGCTGTGGCCGCTAAGGGGTTTCTTTATTGTGCTCTCTGGCTGGGAGGCTCCATTCCCAAGCACAAGTTCTCCTGAAGTCTCATCTAACCCGCTTACTCCTCAAGGGCCCTCCTTTCTTTAAGGAGCTGTGAGTAAATTGACTCTAAAATTGGTTATCAATGAGATTTGTTTTTTTCTTTTCTTATGTTATTATCCCGAAGTTAGATTCATTTGTCTATTCCCCCATCCATGCATATATCCATCCTCCCATGCCTTAGTCATTTGCTCTCGAAAGATATAGTCAAGGTCAAGAACCTTCCAGATGCACAGTTCCAACATTCAAGGTTTTCTTAGAGGAGGCATGTAAGTAAACAGAATATGTAAACATGACTCTAGCTCTCTTAATTTCACCTCAACACATCTGAAAAATGCTTTTTTGTATCAGCACTAGTTACTCCTCATGGATATTAGTCTAGGAAATTGTAAAGATGGACAGGAAAGAATAGGGGAGAAAGAAATAAAGAGATATCCTTCTTCTACATGAGAGGAAGGACACGATCTCTAGGATATGACTTTAGGCCAAGCTAGCTTCCTAAGCTGATGGTAAGGATGACCAGTGCAGGTTACTGCCCCAGAAAAGGCATGCTCACCCGTCCATGCAGCACCCATGGAGGGGGACAGAGAATGTTTCCAAGAAGCGATCCTCAAATAAAATCATGTAAATGAGCAGGATTTCCTAAGTGGGAAATTACCCTAGTGAGGAAGAAATGGGAAGTCACACATATGAGGGGATAAGCCAAGGAGAAGATGGAATTCTCTGTCTCTGTGGCCACTCACTGTGTGTCTATAAGAACGGAAAGTCATGTGGTCATATAGTACTATTAAAGCACAAAGGGTGGGTGGTTGCAAGAATGAATAGTCAGGAGTAGGCAGGGACATAATGACATTGGTTAAGGCATATTATTGCTTTGGGGAATGGGAACCTCACATCTACTGACTATCAGACTAGGATCAGCCAGGGGACAGTTTGAACTCTACCTACCTCTATTTGCCCCTCCTTGCACATCACTGTAGACAACTTAGGACTATATTGCATTGGAGCTACAACTTGGCCAGCCCCTCTCATCCTTTATGATGGGCAGGCAGTTTGTAGGACAATGAACTCCAAGAGAATAGTGCAGCTTTTGAGGGACACACAGGAGAAAGAGCGAGAGGCACTGGGCTTGAAAGGGGAAGCCTCTATTTGGAAGAAATAAAGGAGGCTCTAAGCCATTATCATGAGGACACTGAAGTACAGCATGCCTTACTGAGTGATATTTGTCCTTGTTTACTTTCCTCCTTGTGGAACTGAGCTGGGCTGCGTTCGCCATTTAGGCATAATTACTATTTTATTCTTACTTTTCTTCCACAGTTAAGTGGAGCATTTGAGCGCAGCTGAATTGCTGGGAGCCTTGGTGGAAGAAATCTATTAGCGATATGGCTTGAAACAATACACAAAAGGCCACTGCGTGTGGTCTACTATCCACGCTTTCAACTTCCTTCTGTGGAACAATAAATCTCCGAGTCAGCGAGAAGGCAGAGACTCCCATCCAAAGAGCACCGCATTTTTATCTTTTATTCATTGGCAGGAACATTAGCTGTAGGAGGTATTCAAATCACACTTTTATTTAAACAAACACAGCTGGATCACAGCCTCTTAATATAGCAATTCTCTAATGAAAAATAACAACATAGTATTTATCTCTTTTCTTTTGTGTGACTCTCAATTTGCTAAAATTAGGCAGACTTCAATCCCATACAAAATTGGCATGTTTTCATGACCAGAGCTCATCGCAACTAACTGCAAAATTATAATGGGGATGTAATTATAGGAGGGCATGTGAAATACACATCCTTTTGCTGCTGTAAGCTATATGAGGTTATACAATTAGGTTGTAATAACCTCATTTATCTTAAAGGAGTCAGACAGCTGACTTCATTTATTTAACTTGAACACTCCAATTATATGCTGAGTCAGTTTAACATAAATGTCTTGCCCAAAGAACATGGTATAATAATAATAGTAATAGCAATAATAATAATAGTGTACATTGTATAAGAGTGGTAGAGAGCACAAAGCATTTTAGATCACTGCAAGGTAGGTATCTGGGTCCACAAGTCTATGGACCCAATGACTAACAAGAAACCTAAGGTTAGGAGAAATGATGGTGCTGCCAGAGCTATGGACTTAGGAAGTGGTGAGGGATGAACTTCAAACTCAGGTTTTCAGGTTATGTTCAGGGTCCAGACTACTCTCTTTCTATGGTGCAGCACAGTATGTTTGACCCCATCTCTTAGCCCACTGTATCACACAGCAATCTTTTAAGGCAAGCAGAGTGGTCTGTGATGGATGGTAGGGATAACACATATTCATTCTGTGACCTCAAGCAGATTGAATGAACTTATGAGACCTAAATTCCTTGTTAGAAAAAGTGGTGGAAAGTAATTTTAAACAGGGTTGTTTTAAGAAACAACACAATGTTTGTAAACTGCTCAAATACAGGTGTTTAGAATGAGTTCATTCATTCTCTTTTCCAGTAAAATAAGCATACTTCTCTTGATTTTGCATGTGACAAAATTGCTGTGCATTTTTATAATAACTTGTTCAACTCACTTGGTGAGTATGAAGACAATGACAGAGTCTTGTCTTCCTATGAGAATTCTGCTTGCCTTTTTCCTCACTCAGGGAGATATTCAGATGTTTGCCATCACTTGTGATACCATTTCAATTTATTGCAGAATCCATTTGTTCAATTCCCAGAGGTGGGAAGATGGGGTGAAATACTTGTGTTTTATTTGATCTGAAGTTTTAATGCTTTTAGCCTGAGTGGGAGACTCTTCATGTGCAGCGGAAAGAGCCAGAAGTGGAGTCTGGAAGCCTGTGCTGGGCCTCTGAGGCGGCAACCTTCTTAAACTGTGTAATTGAAGCCCATCTCCTACAGTTAGCACATCTATAAATGTTATTTAAGTCTGAACTTCCTAAGAGGAAACTCAAAGCACATCTTATTTCAGGGAAGAGAAAAGGTTGTAGGGAGAGAATGTCTCCCATGGTCAGTGTGGTCCGTGTACAGCTCCACAGACACCAGCTCAGGGAATCTTGTAAGAGCCCTGAGAAGGAGAATGTCCTCCATGGAGAGAATTTCTCCCATGGTCATCGTGGTCCGTGTACAGCTCCACAGACACCAGCTCAGGGAATCTTGTTAGAGCCCTGAGAAGGAGAATGTCCTCTTTACAGATGAGAAAGTGGAGGTTCTGAGACTAGCTAAAGTGGTATAAAATTGAAACTTGGGTGAGTTTTACTTAATGATTTAGAGACTTAATGTTCAAGTTTCCCAAGTAAGCAGATAATATAGAGAAGGTGCATGAGTTGTGCTTATACATCTCTGGTCTATAAATCATGGTGATTTATAAGCTTAATCATAACCATGGATTGATTATTGATTGATGACTGATTTTCTTTTGTTTTTCAAAACAGGGTTTCTTTCTGTAGCCTTGGTTGTTCTGGAACTTGCTCTGTAGACCAGGCTGGCCTCAACCTTACAGAGGCAGAGACAGTGAGAAGCCATGTATCCCTGCCAGAGACAGATACCAGAACTTTAGCCAGTAAGCCACAACCATGTAGTGATACACAGATTAATGGATGGGTTAAATTAAGACATAAGAGTTAGCCAATAAGAAGCTAGAGCTAATGGGCCAAGCAGTAATTTAAATAATATAGTTTCTGTGTGATTATTTCGAGGCTGAGCAGCTGGGAGCCAACAAGTGGCCTCAATACAACAAACTGACACCAACGTGACAAACTAAAAGCCACTTAAAACCTGAGAGAGTTTGGGAATAAATTATAGGCAAAGAAAAACAAAAACAAAAAAGTTAACCACAGCTTATGCCATGGCTCCTTTAAGAGAGGTTTTCCTCATTCAGTGCTAGCAGAAAAAAGCTGCACTAGTTGAAATACCAGCTGGGTCATGCTGCCAGTGTGACCTCTGGCTCTTTTAGGAGGCAGAGCATTTAAATGGGGTTTGTGAATAGAATGCTACAACTTGCTTAATGGCAGCATAGACTGGCTGTGTGCCTAAAAATGGGGTTGTAAGCATGGCTCTCAGAGGCAGCAAACAGCTCTGTTCCACCATGCTGGACTGGTCAGGGAAAGCAGGAAGTGCCATATTTGCTCTAGTAATGGTGCTGCATAAGTTCATAAGATGGGCTAGCATTTTAAGAAGCACTTCTTTTCAGAAAATAATTACAGATATGCAATAAAGGCAAATCCAGATGGAAAAGATGTGGGTCACATTGTTAAATGAATGTACGGAGGCTTGGGAGAGAGAAGAAAAAGAATAAAGAGAGTTAAAAAAAGAAAAAAGTAACATCTTTAAAGAGACAGAGCACAGTTAGCCATAGATTAAAGAAATCAAGAATAATAAGCCACATAAAGATGGAAAATACACAGAGAGTCTGGATTATGTATTTTATTGTGTTTTCTTTGATTTTTTGACTGTAAAGGAGCTAAGTAACCAACATTTACACATATATGTTGGTTTATATATATATGTTATATTATATATAAAGTATATATACTTTAAAGGAGTCTTGTCTTCAGAATTTGAGTCTAAGGATATGTTGCTCTGGAAAAGAAGTTCTGCTTTTGTTTCCACAGAGGATGAGAACCTGTGGATTTCTTCCAAACTAATATGGTTTGATGGACCAAGATGCCCTGAAAGGTCACCTTGAACACCCCTCAAAAATTACTTCACACAATAAACAGCAGGAAGCAATATGGAGACAACTCCCATATTCCCAAATATGGTTTATAAATGTTTCTTTATATTTAAAGGGGAATATGCTATAGAGATTTGCATTGGTATGGCTCTTGGTTTATTGATACAAATTTA
>LOJH01027735.1:0-17966 GCA_001685095.1 Ellobius talpinus
TATTAACCAATGAAAGTAACACATAGACAGATGACCCTCCTCCATCACTATAGGGAAATAAAATGTGAATGGAATAAGGATTTGCTTGCATCTTTGCTTTCTGCCTGATAAGCTGGAAGTCACTCTGTGACCCTTGACCTGGATTTACTTCTCTGGTTCATAATTCTCAGACTGCCGTCTTGCATTGAATGTGTTCAAGGCTTTCTTGGGGACCCTGATTCTAGACATCAGACTGTGGGAGTCCATAGCCTCTGCAATCATGCAAGCTAAATCTTAGAATAAACAATTATATCTGTTCATATATATTGTTCTTTATGAACATAATATTCTTTGCAAGAATTCCAACTTTTAATTTATTTAAGTGCACAGGAATTTCTTGGCATCTTTCACATTAACGTGAACAAATCCAAGCTTCACAAAGACAGATGGCTGACTTTCAGTGGATAGAAAGTCTCAATTTATATACGTTTAGTGCTTTTCTCCAACAACATTTACTGCTACTTAATCACCTCTTTAGGTTTTATTGGATGGATGAGCACTGCCTAATTATTAAGAATCATTCAGTTTATTTTCAATTTCAGGTTTTTCTTTTAATCCAAGAGTGTTTTTTTAATGACTACCATATGTTAACATTGTAAGTAGTGAATATGGAGATAAATGAAGTATCTCACTATCAAGGTCGTCACAGTTTACAAGGGGAGCCGGTCATATAAATGAGTGACTATAATAATGTATGATAAATTATACCTGTGAAATTTTGTGTTAAGTAGTTAGAGAGAATGCTGCATGAATGAATAAATCTACCTTACTGTGTTAATCATATTTAGACGTGAAATTTGAGGAAATGAAAATATTAAGTAAAACTATATTTTATGGCCAAGAAGCTTAAAGAAAACTAATAAACATGTTTATCTAGAGCAAAGGCAATGACAAGTGAAGATGTTTTTGTTTTTGTTCCTAGCTAGCCATATAATGCAACAGTTTCTCCTAACTGATAACCTACTCTACAGTTTTAGAAATCAGTCTTTATTCTTTGTTGCCTTGAAGCTGCACCAAAGAAGTAATTTAGAATCCAAAAATGATATGTCATCTTATGGTTTCAGAGTATCTCTGGCAACCTAAGGAATTAAATATAATGCATGAACTTTTATATCTTCATAAATTGTATTTATTAGAAAGGATTATTGCTTTATAACCTTTGGGTAAATTTACAAAAGTAATAAGACACACTCTGCAACTATAGCATCATTTTAACTGCTAGCATAAAACAAAATATACTCAACCATATGCAACACAAAAATACAAGAACAAATAGATTTTGCTCCAAATATTAAACATAATGAGATAAAATAGTATTTTAAAACTTACTCTACCAAAGTAAACAAAACTACTTTTTATAACCTCCATATGTCATCCTTTGCTATTATTTTATGACATATATCCCAAATTGTGTGATAAATGTAAAGTTAAGATCATTCAAAATGATGTCGGGGAGCAGATGGAGGAAGGAAGAAGAAAAGAAAGAGAAATATAACTCCAAAATAGAAAATACAAGTACAGATTTTAAGGTGAGGTTACTGAAGCGTATGGAAACAATAATATCGATGATCTGAGGTCAGCATACATTTGAGGTAAACTATAAGCTCTGTATGTTAAGAGAAATTATTACAGTATTCTCCACGATGTCATCAGGTTTCATTTGCTAAAGGGATGTAAATTACACCCTGACAGCTATTAAGCAGAAAGTAATATAGGAACCTTGCTGATGTCAATGTGTGCTGTCACCAATGTAGGGGTAGATTATATCCCCAAAAAGATATGTTAATGTTTTTGACTAGGAATTTTGAATTTTTCTTCATCTGTAATGGATTTTGAAGATGTTATTGAGTAAAGAGAGAAGTCAGAACAAGGATACTACAGTCACTGCGGTCAAATCCATATTTCTTTGTAGCAGTGACAAAATTTGGAGTCATTTAAAGAAGTCCACATGGAGATATTCTTGAAGCTACAGAGATTAATCTGTGTCCAATGAATGCCAGTGATTATTGAAAGTCCCTGGAGTAAAAAGGAAGGAATGGTTTACCACATCATCACAGAAAGAATAATCAGTTTTTCGTCTCTAGCACTGGCAACAGATACATTCATTTTGTTTTCTGTTGAATTTTTGTTTGCTACCCTTTTGAAACTTCTGTGTTGCTTGTGAAAAATTCTCTCTCTCTCTCTCCACATATATGTGTGTGTGAGTGTGTGTGCATATGTGTGTATGTCTATATCTATATGTACACATCTGTGTATGTTATACATGTTTCTCTGTGTGTGTTTGTATACACACATATATATACATACATAGATAGATATGTTATATATAAACACACATATATCCATATTATATATGTATACAGACACAGAGATATTCCAAAACTTAGTGTTCAAATAATTTTGTAGACAAGAACATAACAAACTTCCATCAAGTGACTGAGAGAGTATACTTAGGCCTTGGCAGACCACATCATGTAGTCTATGGCACCATTATTCAACTCAAAGCAGTACAGATTTGGGGGAGGGGGACTTACTGTTTCAGAGAATATATAATATATTTAGCCAAATATGGTTGTGTGGAATATAAAATAATCATGTTGGAGAAGGGGACATGCTCACCCTTGACATCCACAAAGCAGAGGAATGAGCCTACATTCAAGGGTGGAGTAGATACTCCTAAGGAAATGTCCTTTGCGATCTCATGCTTAAAAATTAGCTCCAATCCAATCTTTGACCATTTCTCAAGAAGAATGTTAGTTTGGCATTCTTATAATTCAGTTGCATCACAGACACAAACAGGATTATCCAGTCAAGCTGACAGTCATGTTGACAAGTTGACAATGACCACATTTAGCTTTGGCTCAGAGAGATTCTCCTAGGAATAATTTGATTTGGGTGCTTAGATAACCACTGTATGTGTATTCTTCTCCTCTGTTTAAACTACAAGACTATTCAGGATATTTAGCATAATGGTACATTTTAACATTTTGAAATGTTGAGGATGAAATACTTTGTATCTATAGCTCTGATCTAAATGTTTTGTAAGTCAAATATTAAATAGGTAGTTTTGAGAATACAGCTTGTGTGAGGCTCCAGTGGTCTTTCTAAAAAATTCTGGCTCTGAATTTTGAGAATTATTTTAGTTTTATAAAAAACATATATGAGTGTCACTGTCTTTTAGTAAATTCTTGATATGGCTGATTGTTGATACTGGTTCTTGCTTGATACAATCAATTTCTTTTGTCTGGTATTTGTTTATACATGAAAATATAGCCTCATGCACAAATATTGGGAAGAATCTTTGTCCGCTATGGAGTGTTTTGTTCTGTTCCTCCCAACTTCTGCTGGTGCTGGATGGTCACTGATTCCTCTCCTGCAAGCACATTGATCAGTAGGAAATGTTGCTTAGTAATATTAAGAGCTTTATAAGCTAATATTCAAACACAATCATCTCAGAAGTATTGCCAGATTAAAAGGTAATCGTTGGAGCATTTTCTAAAAGAAAGGTCAAAAGTCTCTGGAAATTGAGTTGCTATTTGTCTTCCAGGTTTTTTGAAACTTCTCTGCATGATAGACAGAGAATATACTGGATGATATTCCAGCTCCCGGAATTACAGATAATAGAGCAGAGAAGTCACTGTGGGTTCATATGTTCTGTGCCAAGTTTGCTGTTGAATTTAGCTAATGATTATTTCGCTTCAGAAAGTTACAGCATCCCTAATCGCCTTCAAACAGCCATCATCTAACTTTACCTTTCAGTGTGGCAGTTTTTCTTCACAGGGAACCAAATGCCTACTGCAATCCTGGGATGGGAGCATCCTGTTCGTTTTCTTCTCAGTGTCTTTCAATTTTGAGCATCTTCAAGATAGTATCACTTCACACTTTGATTTCAAAGGGAGGTTTAACGTACCCTTTTCCTCTTCTTTTCTATGTGTAGATACATGGAATAAGAGAAAGCTTTTCTAATGAAAAAGAGAATATATATACTTTGAATTTTAAGTAGATAACTGGATATATGATAAAAACTTTAAGTTATTGTCATAACATTTTAAAAATAACAAATATTAGTAATAAATATTGGTGAATTTTGTTGATCAATGGAACTGTTGGGATTCAATAATATCACTGTTACTTACCCGATATAGAACATTAAGACAATTTGGTTCGTATTATGACACACTTGTGCTTTTGATTTTAAAGACATTGGAAACTGAGACTCAGCAAAAGAACTGTTGAGGAAAATCAAAAGAATTAAAAAAGATACAGAAAAAAAGTTCCTTTGTGTGTACCCTAAGTTTCATACGGGCTTTAGTAATATGATCTCGGTGTTACCATTTATCCTATACTTATCTATAGGAACGAGATTTCTGTTTAAAAATAGTTTTGATCATTTAACTATCTCACAATGCTTTTTTCCATGTTGAAGTAAATTTATTTGCCTTGAACAAACTGTAAATGAAAGGATAAATGAGTATATCGTTCTACTTTTATGTATGTCAATGTACATCCTAAATTAACATAGTTGCTCTTTTTTCAAGGTTTTCAATCATTGACTAAGGTTAGCATTTTTTTCCATAATTTGCTTATATAAAATGTCTTTTCTTAAATGGACTTCAAACTTCTTTTAAAATATCACACGCATAAAAAGATCAAATGAGCAGAATAAGAAATATTTACAAAGTAACACCCATGAATGGAATCATTGTGAATAAACAGATCACTGGGGGAAAATTAGTTCTTCTTGCTGAACTCTTCCTAACAGCACGAGACTCTCCAGCAGGATATAGTCAGTCACACCTCTAGACTGCAACATCTCATCACCTGCTTCTCAGTCTTATGAGAACCTACATGTAAGACATGATTTCTCTCTGCCTTTTGCTGATACCATTATTTTGAGGCTAAAATCCAGTGTTTGTTATAGTCATTTATCACTTTATGTAATGTTTGTCTTACTAGAACACAAGTAAATGAACTATTCTTATGTATTTTTTAATAGATTTTAAAATGTCTGTATGGCATACTACTAATCGCAGGTGTATGAAGAAGTGCTTAAATCACCCAACTGGGATTTCAGTGCCTCCACATACACCAAACCAAAACCATGTCCAACAGAGAATATGCCACTTGGTCAACACTATATAAAAAATAACTTTTATTTACTAATATGATCTATAGATAAAGATTCACTGCTTAAATATTAATAATAATAATTGCTGATATATTCCTTCAGGTAAATTTATTTTAGATTTGAATAAAAACATCAAAAAATGGGTTTATCGAACATAGAAAAATTCTTCTTACAGTTTAGTAATACTGATGAAAGATAAGAAATTGCATATATAATATCAATTTTGTTGAATATAATTCAACAAAAAATTCAACAATTTGAAAAGCTGTCAGGAGTTTTGACATAAAGTATGGACACCAAACGATGTATACAATGTAAACTTTTGAAAAATGTTTTAGTAATTCTTCCTCTCATGCAGTAAGTGGTCCAGGAACACCAAGATGAACTATGGAAAATAAGCTGCCGCTGATTAATAGAGCTTTCCTGCTGGTTATTGCTTACACTTTATATAGAGTATTAGACTCAAACACTGTTTCCATGGAAACAGGGCGCACTCAGCCTTCCCAAATGGAAATATGGTTAATTTTTACATTTTTTGTAAATATTTATGCAACTTAAGACAGTAATTAAAGAAACTGAGGTTAGTTATTTCCTGACAGCAAAGAAGAGGTGACTTGCAAGCCCATGGGCTAATATATTTAACTAGTCATTAGTGGAAAAATATATCATAAACACAGTTAATGTTTTCTTGCATGTTCTTTGCTTAATATTGGTCTACAACTATATCATACACACCAAGTAAAATATATTTGGTAATAAAACTTTGCTATGGTAAATATTAAACTAAAACTGAAATATATTATCTCATATATTATTCAACAATAAGCCAATAAGAAGGAGAAATGTGCTTTCTGTGAATATTTGTAACTGACAACCAGACTGTGAAAGGGGTAGCTTATCTAGAATGCTCTTCTACGACTCGTATTTATTCAGAGGACGTTAGGTACAATTCCTTGGAGCATGAATTCTAATTGTTCTTCATAATAAAAACTTGGAGTCAGATATTAGGCTGTGAAAGGAGAAAAATCAGAGAAACAGAATGGCCAGCCACTAGAGTCCTTACCTCTACCAATCCTCAGACCAAAGGGGTGATCTTATCTCTATGAATACTCAGACTGCCATTGTCCCTATGAAACCTCAGACTGCGAGCTCAGACTGAAACCTAGGACTGCAGCTGAGCTCCTGTCTCCTTCTGCCTTGTAATCCTCTCTCCACCCAGTCATATCCCTTCCTGTCTCCACCTCCCTAGTGCTTGGATTAAAGGCATGTGACTCCCAAATAATGGGATTAAAGGTGTTAGCCACCACTGCCTAGCTCTAATTCTCTTTTAGACTGGATCAATCTTGTGTAGCCAGGGGTGACCTTGAACTCACAGAGATCTGTCTGCCTTTGCCTCACAAGTGCTATGAGTAAAGGGGTGTGTTACCATTGCCTGGCCTCTATGACTAGTTACTGACTCACTTTACATTCTGATCTTCAGGCAAGCTTTATTTGTTAGATCGCAAACTATCACTACAATTCCTTTGCTTAATATGCAAAACATTCTATATTGTATTATTCTGATCTCTTTAACCAAAAGAAATATCCAGTCATAATTTACTATTATAACCAGTTTCCTAAATTACAAATATTTAAGAATTTATTAAACTTAATGTGAGGATACACATTTAAATATTATACCTTATATGGTATTTGCTTATTAACAAGGTACACTGTCAGAATGCTTGTAAACCCAATGACTGGGATGTAGGAACAGTAGGATCAAGACAAAAATTCAGGGACATCCTCAGCAATGTTTCAAGTATGAGACTACTCTGTGATACATGAGACCTTGTCCAATAATAATAAAATTAAACCTCAATTTTTATTCTACAGATTCTATTATCACAATAAACTTTATAGCTGGAATCCCACATAATTTTATGATATTCATGCCTTAATAAGTCTATTTTAATAAATAGCACTATGTAGATTATAGAGAATATTTATCTGGTCTGAGAATGGTAGAACTTTTATTCAGAATTTTTACTATGGCTCCAGTACCTTTGCTGGTGCAAATGTAAATCATTCAGATATTCTGAATAATGTATCTTCCTTAATCTTTGCAAAGGTCTTTTTTTTATCTATATTATAAGAATACTAACTCTGTGAAACACTTGTAAGTTTAATTTTCTAAGATATGAATGCATGACTAGTTCTGATTGTGGTGAGCTAATCCAAGATATATGGGAGATGACACAAGAGTCTCAAGTTAAAGGTCAGATTAAGCAATGAGTGGGATAGAGGCTAGCCCGAGGTCCTTAGAAATGCTTTGCCTCAAATGAAAAAAAAAGAAAGGAAGGAATGAAAAGAAAGAAAGAACAAAAGTAAAATGAGGGCTGGAGATTCTTCACAGTACTATAGCACTAACTTGGCATACACAGTGATCCCTAGTACAGTGGGAAAAAATCGTAAGAAAGAACAATAATACATAAATTGCAAAGAAGATTAGTTCAGTTGCAATTTCTGATCAAGATTTCAGTATTATAAAAATGAATCCAAAATGGACATTCTACAAAATATCAAAGGTAAGACAGTAGAAAACATATGTTAGAATCTGTACTTGTTTATTTGTGACAAATAGTAATCCCACAGCTAAATATCACTCAGCTTGAGGACTGGATTTTATATAAGAAAAAAAACAGAAAATTGAAGATAAAGTGATAAGCAAAACACCTGAGAGGGTTGAAGAGATTCCTTACCTGAAAACATACTAGAAACACACTTAGGCATACATGTCTTAAGGAAAGATTTCTGGTTGAAGATTTGTGTATCCTACAAATGAATTACAAATGTTTATAATATTCTATAATAGTACATTAAACTACCACAAAGAAGCCTCAAATGCCTGCAATAATTCATCAAGTGACAGTCCTGGCTGTATTACATTCCCTTGGCAGTGTGTTGAATATGTGCAATTTCCTTGTTTTACACTTTCCTGAAATCATTAGCACATTTTCATTTTAGAAGCCATGTAAACTCAGCACTGGAGCCAATCATTTGAGGAAATGAAAGTGAAGGATAAGTTTCTTTTTAATAGTTGCAGAGCTCAACTGGGAAAATGATCCATCAGTATATTTTCTTGAACACAACAGCCCATGTAATTAAGTGGGTCCAATGAAGGGATACAGAAAGGACACAATACAGATGTTCCTTCAGGAGTAATTAGCCTTAAGAATGCAAGGGAAGCTACGTGAGCAGAAAAATGTTGCACAGTCAAATCTTAAGGGAAAAGAAGAGAGAACATAGATTAAGAACAACTGAAAAGGACATCTCTACAAATTGGAGGGTAAAGGATATACCATAAAAGTCACTAAATAATTTTAGCTAGAATTAAAACTTTAACTATTTTACTTTTATTCCTTTACCAGTATTATACCAATATCCTACAGAATTTTGAAAGAATCAACTACTCTAATCTCATGCTGCATTAAATGATAAAGCCCTTGATGGAAAAGTTTGCATCTTTTTCTCTTACTTATTTATTTTTAGGTATGCTATTATTTTGCCTACATATGCATATATGCACATACCATGTGTGTGTGTGGAAGTCAGAAGTTGGTAACAGGTCCACTGGAACTGAAATTGTAAATGGTTATGAGCTCTACTGGAAACCAAACCCAGGTCCTTTACAAGAGCAATAAGAATTCTTTTTTATTGTTTTTATTTAGCTATACATTTTTCTGCTTCCCTCCCTTCATCCATTCTCCACTTCTATCCTCTCGCATGATCCCCATGTTCCCACTGTACTCAAGAGACCTTTCCTTTTTCTCCTTCCTGTGTAGATCCATGTATGTCTTTGGTGTCTAGGTTCTCTGAGGCTGTGGACTGCACTGCAGCCTGGTTTTTCTATTATCTATATATATTATAAAAGCCACTTATGAATGAGTACTTATTATATTTGTCTTTCTGAGTCTGGGTTTCCTCACTCTATATGTTTATTTTTATAGATCCATCCATTTGCCTGCAAATTTCTAGGGATCATTATTTTTACCTCAGTGTTATACTCCATTGTATAAATGCACCCCCTTTTCTTTGTCCATTCCTCAGCTGAGGGACACCTAGGTCTTTGGTTATGACACACTGCTGCTATGAACATAGTTGGGCAGATGTCATTGTGGTATGGCTGAGCATCTTTTGGATATATATGCAAAAGTCATATTACTGGGTCTTGCAGTAGATTGTTTCCTAATTTTCTGAGAAATTGCCATAATGGTTTCTAAAGTAGCTGTAACAGTTTGCATTCCCACCAGCAATGGAGGAGCATTCCCTTTACCCCATATCCTCTCCAGCATAAACTGTCCTCAGTGTTTATGATCTTGGCCATTCTGACAGGTGTAACATGGAATCTCAGGGTTGTTTTGATTTGTATTTCTCTGATGGTTAAGGATGTTAAGCATCTACTTAGGTGTCTTTCAGGCATTTTAGATTCATCTGTGGAGAGTTCTCTGTTTAGGTCTATACCCCATTTTTCATTGGATTATTTGTTATTTTGATGTCAAGTTTCTTGAGCTCTTTGTATATTTCTGAGATAAATTCTCTCCTGTGGAACAGTGGACTGTTCCCTGTTACTTGCATTTTAAATAAATGCTGATTGGCCAGCAACCATGCAGGAAGTACAGCAGAGCAACCAGGCAGGAAGTAGAGGCAGGGCAATGAGAATTCTGGGAAGAGGGAAGTTTCAGTCTGCAGTCATCACCCAGACACAGAGGAAGCCAGACACAGAGCAAGCAAGATGTGACTGCCTCACCGAATAAGGTACAAACCACATGGCTAACAAGAATAATGGGCTAATATAAGATGTAGGAAAGAGTTAATAAGAATCCTGAGCTAATTGGCCAATCAGTTTATAATTAATGTAGACTTCTGTGTGTTTCGTTCTGGCTGAACTGCTATAAGACTGGGTTGGACAGAAAACAAACTCAACAATGCTCTGTATAATTTTGGGTTGGTAAAGAACTTTTCCCAGTCTGTAGGCTGTCCTTTGTCTTGTTGATAGTGACCTTTGCTTTACAGAAGCTTCTCAGTTTCAGAAGGTTCCATTTATTAATTGTTGCTCTTAGTATCTGTACTATTTGAGATATATTTAGGAAGTGGTCCCTTGTATCAATGCGTTCAAGTGTACTTCCCACTTTCTCTTCTATAAGGTTCAGTTTCATTGGTTTTAAGTTGAGGTCTTTGATCTATTTGGAGTTAAACTTTGTGTTCAGTGTCATGGTTTTAAGTTGAGGACTTTGATCCATTTGGACTTGATATAAATGCATCTCTTTGCATTATTTTACATTTTGATATCCAGTTATGACAACACCATTTGTTGAAAAAGCTTTGTTCTTTCCATTTTATATTTTTAGCTTCTTTTAAAATATCAGGTGTTTGTAGGTGTGTGGGTTAATATCCAGGTCTTCACTTCTATTCCATTCATCACCCTGTCTGGTCTTATGACAATACAAGGCTGATTTCATTACTGTAGCTGTGTAGTAGAGTTTGAAGTCAGGGAAGATGATGCCTCCAGATATTCCTCTATTGTACAGGATTATTTTGATTATCTGTGTTTTTTTTCTTTTTCCATATGAAGTTGAGTATTCCTCTCATAAGGTCTGTGAAGAATTTTGCTAGGATTTTGATGGGCATTGCATTGAATTTGTAGATTGCTTTTCGTAAGATTAGCATTTTTATTATGTTTATTCTACCTACTCACGAGCATAGGAGATCTTTCCAATTTTATTGTCTTCATTTTTTTTCTTTCAAAGACTTAAATTTCTCGTCATATAGGTCTTTCAGTTTGGTTGGAGTTACACCAAGATATTTCATGTTATTTGTGGCTATTGTGAAGGGTAATGCTTCTCTGATTTCTTTCCATTTATCGTCTGTGTAAAAGAGGGCTACTGACATTTTTGTGTTAATCTTGTATTCTGCTACGTTACTGAAGGTATCCTTGAATTGTAGAAGTTCTCTGGTAAAATTTTTGGAATCACTTATGTATACTATCATATAATCAGCAAATAGTGAGAATATGATTTCTTCTTTTCCAATTTGTATCATCTTGAATTCCTTTTGTTGTCTTATTGCTTTATCTAGAACTTCAAGTACTAGACTGAATAGATATGAAGAGTGGACAACCTTACGTTGTTCTTGATTTCAGTGGTATCGCTTTGAATTTCTCCCCATTTGTTGACTGTTGGCTTGATGTATGTGTATATTGTCTTTATTATGTTTAGGTATCATTCCCTGTATCCCTGTTCTCTCCAAGACTTTTATTTTGAAGGGGTGTTGAAATTTGTCAAAGGCTTTTTCAACATCTTTTGAGATGATCCTGTGTGGTTTTTTTTCCTTTCAGTTTGTTTATGTGATGGAATACATTGACAGATTTTCATATATTGAACCATCCTTGCATCTCTGGGATAAAGCCTACTTGGTCATGGTGGATGATTTTTCTGATGTGTTCTTGGATTGGGTTGGTTAGTATTTTATTGTAGGAGAAGGCTGCTTGTTGGTTCCTGGCCACTTAGCCCCAAAATAAGCACACAGATACTGTATTAATTAAATCACTGCTTGGCCCATTAGCTCTAGCTTCACATTGGCTATCTCTTACATATTAATTTAACCCATTTCTAGTAATCTGTGTATCGCCACATGGGTGTGGCTTACAGGGTAAAGTTCTGTCCAGCTCCAGTGGGGCTACATGGCTTCTCTCTGACTCCACCCTTCTTTTTTCCAGGATTCAGTCCAGTCTTCCCTACCAACTCTGCTCCAACCCACCCTGCTCTGCTATAGGCTCAAAGCAGTTCTTTATTCATTAATAGCAATCACAGCATACAGAGGGAAATCCCACATCAATCCTGTGATTTTTTTCTTTCAATTTGTTTATATGATAGAGTATATTGACAGACTTTCATATGTTGAACCATCCTTGCATTTCTGGGATAAAGCCTACTTGATCCTGGTGGATGATTTTTTGGATGTATTCTTGGATTGTGTTGGTTAGTATTTTATTGAGTATTTTTGTATCAATGTTCATGAGTGAGAGTGGTCTGTAATTCTCTTTCCTAGTAGTCTTTGTGAGGTTTGGGTATCAAGGTAACAGTAGACTTGTAAAAAGAGTTTGGCAATGTTCTTTCTGTGTATATTATATGGATCAATTTGGAGACTATTAGTATTAGTTCTTCTTTGAAAAATCATAAAGAAATCTGCAATGAAACCATCTGATCCTGGGCTTCTTTTTGATGGGAGACTATTGATGACTGTTTCTATTTCCATAGTGGTTTTAGGTCTATTTAATTTACTTATCTAGTATTTATTTAATTGTTCTTTGCCTTTATATTTTCCAGTTTTGTGGAGTACAGGTTTTTGAAGTATGATCTAATGATTCTCTAGATTTTCTTTGTCTGTTGTTATGTCCCCTTTTCCTTTCTGATCTTGTTAATTTTTATAGTCACCCTATCTTTTGGTTAGGTTAGATAAAGTTATGTCTATTTTGTTGACTTTCTCATTGATTGTATTGTTTTCTTTGTTTTGATTTTGTTGATTTAAGCTTTCAAAATGATTATTTTCTGTTGTCTAGTCTTCCTGAGTAAGTTTACTTCTTTTTATTCTAGAGCTTTTAGGTATTCTGCTAACTCACTAGTGTGGGATTTTTCCAGTTTTTTGTGCAGGCACTTAGTGCCTTAACTGCTGATCTAGCTCTCTAGTTTCTAAAATATTATTTTCTAAGTATCGGAAGCTGGCTTTAAAAATTGTCCAAATAATGTAAGTTACTATAATATTCTAAAAATAATGTAAATATTTCCCTATGCATTAACTGACTAAATCAAGAAATAGGGATATTGTTTAAGGTGATCCAATGTCAACTTCAAGTGCTTTGGAATATACGAGTACTCACAATTTTGTGACAACAGTCTGTGACATAAAATCTATTGATAAAAAATAGTGTTTTGAAACAAACATAACAATACAAAGAATCAATGAAACAAAGAGCTGATACTTTGAGAAACCCTTATCCAACCTAATAAAAAGGCAGAGAGAACATCCAAGCTAACAAACTCAGAAATGAAAAGGAGGGCCTAACAACAGATACCGAGGGAATCCAATGAATCATTTGTTCATACTATAAAAACATGTACTCCACAACATTGGGATATGTAAAAAAAGTAGACAATTTTCTGTACAGGTACAACATACCAAAATTAAATCAAGACCAGGTGAACATTTTAAACATACCTAGAATCTACAAAGAAATAGAAGCTATCATTAAAAGCCTCCAAAAAAACACCACCACCACCACCAACAACAACAACAACAACAACAACAACAACAAGAAAACCAGGGCCTCATGGTTTAACACAGAATTCTGCCACAATTTCAAACAAGAGATAATGCCTATATTACTCAAATTGTTCCACATAATGGAAACAGAAAGAACATTGCCAAACTCTTTCTATGAGGCTACACTTACCCTTTGCCACATAAAGCCTCAACCAAAAAAGATAATTACAAATCAATCTTCCTCATGAATATTGATGCAAAAATACTCAATACAATGCTGGCAAATTGAATCCAAGAACACATAAGAAATCACCCACCATGATTGAGTCAGTTTCATTCCAGAGATGCAATAATGGTTCAACATTCAAAAATCTATCAAGGTAATCCACTATGTAAATACTGAAAGAAAAAAAATATGATGATCTCATTAGATGTTGAAAGAGCATTTGACAAAATCCAACACCCCTTCATGATAAAGGTCTTAGATCAGGGATAGATGGAACATGTCTAAATATAATAAAAACAATACACATCAAGTTTGATGACAGCTAACATCAAGTTAAATGGAAAAAAGCTCAAAGCAATTCCACTAAAATCAGGAAGAAGACAAGGCTGTCAATTCTCTGCACAGCTGCTCAACATAGCTCTTGTAGTTTTAGTTAGAGAAGTAAGGCAAAAAAAGAGATCAAGGGAATATAAATTGTAAAGAAGAATTCAAACTTTTACTATTTGAAGATGATATGATAGTATACATAAATTATCCCAAGATTTCTACCAGGAAACTCCTACAGCTGATAAACAACTTCAATAATGTGGCTGAATACATGATCAACTAAAAAAAATCTGTAGCCCTCCGTTATACAGATAATAAGCTGAGAAAGAAACCAGAGGAATGTAACCATTCACAATAGCCAAAAATAACATAAAATATCTTGGGGTAATGCTAATGACACAAGTGAAAGACCTGTTTCATAGGAATTTTAAGTCTTTGAGGAAAGAAATTGAAGAAGACATCAGAAATGATCAGATCTCCCATGTTCTTGGATAGGTAGGATCAACATAATAAAAATGGCAATTCTACCAAAAGTAATCTACACATTTAATGTAATCCCCATCAAAATCCCAACACAATTCTTCACAGACTTTGAAAGAACAATACTCAACATCATATTGAAAAACAAAACAAAACAAAAAACTCAGGGTAGATAAAAAAATCCTGTAAAATAATAAATAGACATCAAACTCTCTTACATAGCTACAGTAATGAAAACAGCTTGGTATGGCATAAAACCAGACAGGTTGACCAATGGAATCATATCAAAGATCGGATATTAATCAACACACCTTTGAACACCTGATTTTTGCCAAAGAAGCTAAAATTATACAATAGGAAAAAAAAGCATCTTCAACAAATAGTGCTGGCATAAATAGATGTCAGCATGTAGAAAAATGCAAATAGATCAGTATCAATCCCCATGTACAAAACTCAATTCCAAATATATTAAAGACCTCAATATAAATCTGAACACACTGAGCTGATAGAAAAGAAAGTGAGAAGTAGCCTTCAATGCATGGGCACAGGAGACCACTTCCTGTATATAACCCCAGTAGCACAGGCAAGTGGGTGTAACAATAATTTAACAGGACCTACTGAAACTGAGAATGTGAATACTAGCTATACAGAAAAGGATAAGGAGCCTATAGTCCACAACCCCAGAGAAGCTAAGTAAAAAGGAGAACCCTAAGAGAAACACACAGAGATTTTCCCTGGGAAGAGGACATAACCAAGAACTCCTGAGAAAATTGGGAACGTGGGAGTGGGAGGAGAAGGGAAGGTCAAAGGAAAGGAGTAAGGGAGGGGGGAGGAAAACTAGAATAATGGGATAGTCGAGATTGGGGTGTAGTGAAAATTATGTGTTGTTATTTTGGGTGTAAAGCTAGCCGTACTGGAGCCGGATGGGACAAAAACAGGCCCGTGCTCCCTTTTCACTACATTGGGGGAAGGACAGAGACGGAAAATGAAGGAGATATCTTGATTGAGGGAGCAATTACGGGGCTAGCAAGAAACCTAGCACCAAAGAAATTCCCAGGAATGCACAAGGATGACTCCAGCTGATACCCTAAGCAATATTGGAGAGGGTGTCTGAACTGGTTGTCTTAAATGTCATCATAGTACCTACATCCAGCAACTGATGGAAGCAGATGCAGAAAACCACAGCAGAGCATTGAGCTGAGCTCCAAAAATCCAGTTGAAGAGAGAGAGGAGTGAGAATATGGGCAAAGAGGTCAAGACCATGATGGGGACACCCACTGAAACAGCTTACCTGAGCTAATGGGAGCTTTTCAATTCTGGCCTGACAGCGAGGGAGCCAGTTTAGGACCAAATTAGGTCCTCTGAATGTGGGTGACTGTTCTATGGCTGGGCCAGACTGTGGAGCTACTGGCAGTGAGACCAGGATTTATCCCTGTTGTTTGTTCTTGGTTTTTGGAACCCACTCTCCGTGGAGGGATACCTTGCTTAGTCTAGATATATTGGGGAGGGCCTTGGTCCTGACTCAAAGCAATATGCTAGAGTTTGTTGACTCCCCATGGGAATCCTTACCCTCTCTGAGGAGTGGATGAGAGGGTGGTAGGGGGTAAGGTGGAGGGAGCAGGAGAAGGGGAGAGAGTGGGAAACGGATATGGCTATAAAATATTAAAGATCTTTTTTTAATAAATTAAAAGAAAAGAAAAAAGAAAAGACAGTGTTCTTTCCAGAATGATTACACAAAGAGAATCTAGAACCCCTTCCTCAGTGAAATCAGTGAATATTATAAGTATGATACTTATATTTTATAACATTGAATAAATAAAACATATACAATAAATAAATTATTTCCTCAAACTAGTTATTAAAATTGCGGCAAGGAGAATCTATTGTCAAGGATAAAATATATATTTCCTTATCACAGTGTTGATACCAAACACACATGTCACCTCAGAATAAATGGGAAATATTCTATGCCTGAACCAAGTGTGAGTGACCTATAACATTTAAATAACTCAAGTTAACCTGAAAACATGTTCCAATATGAAGTGATTCCATGGCTTCTTATAGTTACATAAGAATTTAAAGGTTTAGAAAAAAGAAATTTTAGAAATACATTCTTGGCAATATCATGTGTGTGGATAGAGAAAATTACTAGTTGTTGATGTTATACCCAACACATTGTCACACAATGAATGGAATATGTATTTCAAAAGACAGATATGGATTATTTAGCTCTGGATCTGTAGCATTCCAAATTCCCCACAATCTGGATGGAATGGTGTTCTAGCATCTTTAATTTAGATGTGAATCTTATTTCTGGGGCCTTCAGTTCATACTACCTAAAGAGAAAAAAACAATTAGTGATAGGGCAGTTGAACTTTCACATACAAAATAATGAAACTGAAATCTGATCTCAATTCTACATAAAAATGTGTTCAAAATATGTGAAGGACTTAATTGAAAGCTAAAACTATAAAATGTTTAGATGAAAACATAGAGATTAAGCCTCATTTCCTAGGATAGGGTAGAAAGTTATTAGGTGGATAACAAAGTGAGGAACAAGAGGAAATCAGAAAAAAATGATCAAAATTTTATAGTGTATGATCTGCCAATCTCATCTTTAGTAAAGTCTTGGTAAAGGAATAGTCAAGAAGGGCCACTTAGGTGAAGGCCACAGATGCATTCCTTTCAGATTTTCCTGTGAAGATAGCATTATTTTTCAACTGGTTGAGTTTTCTTATGGCGGGTGTGCACATACACAATTTCCAATTCAGTAATGAAAAAGCAATGGTGGCCTTAAGCATTTTAATATAACCTGTAGATATTTTAAGTATTTATTTTTCTTATTTTAGCTATGCATCTGTGTGTGGACATGTGCACATGAGTGCAGGTTCCCCGAAAGGCCAGAAGCATCACTCCACCCTGGAGCTGGAGCTACAAGTGGTTTTGACATTCACAATGAAGACATTGGGAATCAACTCCGGTTCATTACAAGACTACTGCACACACTTACTTCTGAATCATCTCTCCATCCCAAGATTTTGAATACTTAGCTTTGCTTCATAATATTTGTGATCACAACCCAGCTGTGAATCTGAATACTGTATTTGTATAATGTAATCTGGTTCCCTGTCCTTCCATCTTAGCCCAGCTGAGCACTAGCTAAGTTTATGCATGTCAGAAAAACAAGCCCCAAAGCACAATACCTACTAGGTCCAGCCCTGCTCATTTTCCTCTGACACCCTTTGTAGGTGTGGGTATATTTGGTATTGAGATCCAAAATGTGGTTCCAGGAAAAATCTAGGCATTTCCCTCTTCGACTGAAACTAGAAAAATAAACATTGGAACATTTTATTCTGTGTAATGAATCAGGCTACCTGATCAATGTGCAGAGAGAGAGATGGACAGAGAGAGACAGAGAGAGAGACAGAGACAGACAGAGAGAGAGAGAGAGAGAGAGAGAGAGAG
>LOJH01027736.1:0-10600 GCA_001685095.1 Ellobius talpinus
AAGATAACTGTGCTCTAAAAGTCTCTTTCAGGCTTGGCGGACAGATGAGCTTTACTGTATAATGTCCACACTGGAATAAACCAGGCAAACATCAGAATCTAGACAATCTCATTGTATTCAAATCCATGTTTGTTCTGCACTGTATTGGCTAGTTTTGTGTCATCTTGACACAAGCTAGAGTCCTTTTAGTAGAGAGAAGCATAATTGAGAAAATGGTCCCAACAGATTGGTCTGTGGGCAAGGCTTTGGTACATCTTCTTGACTGATGATTGATATGAGAAGGCCGGCTCAATGTGTGTGGAAGCACCCTTGGGCTGGTGATCTTGGGTGCTACAAGAAAGCAGATTGAACTTGACATTGGAAGCAAGACCTAAGTAGTACTCCTCCATGGCTACTTCATCAGCTCCTATACTCAGGTTTCTGCCCTGGTTTACCTGGATAACAAGCTTCTAGGCAAATAAAACCCTTTCCTCTCCAAGTTGCCTTTGGTAATGGTGTTTTATCACAGCAACAATAACCCCAAGACACATACTTTCTTAAGGTTTGGCTCCCTTAGCAAGTTTGTCTGTAGCAAGAAAGGGCCTTGCCATGTTCAACAGGACATTCAACCCAATGGATATATCCCTGTGTGAACTAATGCATGGATTTTGGAGAATAATCTTGAAGGAACAAGCCTCCTACAGATCTGAGACCTTTGTGGCACCACTGGGTGATTCTATCTTTTCATGGGCAGCATGGGGATAGCAGCTTGATGTTGGAATTCTCCTTTCCAGATTATGAACCTCATTATTGAAGGAGTTAAGTATTATACAAGCCACATTGTTTATCAACCCCTCTTTGCTTACATTATCTTATTGGCTTATGTTCTATGTTTCTGTCTCTGGAATGTGAGAAACTTGCCCTTTATTTCTCACAGGAGACACAGAAGAGAGTTAAAAATGAATGGTAACACAGGCTTTTCCTGTTTCTTCTTTGTATAAGACAATCTAAAAGACAAAAGCATAAAGATAATATGTACACCCAACAAGGATTCACCTGATTGCACCATATGGATGCCCTTCTCCTATATCTCAAATAACCAAACATCAGACCTCAGTGGACTGAATGATTTTGAATTGTTAAGGCACCTCACTGAAAGTTCATGATAATTACTGGACAAACATCTTAAGAGAAAATATCTGTCATGGAGCAGTTATCTATCAACTTTATTAGCTGACAAGCACTATGCCTTAACTATTTCTTTATTGAAATCTTACCATACTTACACATCAGAGCCATAGCACAATTAGCTCTAGCCTTCTTCTGACTTGTTCATTTTTGCTTGCAGGCCATACCTTTTCTAAATCTCATATTATATGGACTTGCATCCTTCCTTCTGTGTGATGCCTGGCATCTGTCAATTATCCCATTGGTCATGTGACTGTAACTCAGTTATTAAAAGGTAGTGTGCATCTATTTTCAGTTTCTGTATGCCTCTCAATATTTAATGCACAGAGACTTTATATGGTTGGCACACAATAGATGTTGCTGTCTGTGACACTGATGCATTGAAAGGGAAAACCCCTGCCTTCCTTGAATTTCTGAGCCTGTCTCTATCTGGACTGAGGCAATTACACAGATAATTAATGCTTAAAAAATAAAGAAAACTGGCTGTTTTCATTTGCACTGAGCTCTCAGGAATCTAGGTCTTCAGTGGCCAAATTCTCTTCTTGATGTTTTAACTCCTTATCTCCCCAACTGTTAGAGACAAAGCTATAGCTCAGAACCATCCTAGAAAGCCTGTTTTTTTAAGTCTGCTCTAGCATCTGCTTGAGAGAAAGAATAGAGGTGTCATTTTTTATCTTTAGAAAAATGATCACCCTACTTACTGCATTTTGGTAAATGGTAGGTAGATGCCTATTAAGATAATGATAGGGAAACTGAATGAAACTGTTGAATGAGGTCAAGAGTGGACTGCGGGAGACAGAACTTTGTATTTGGTATTAAGATAAAACATGTTGTTCGCTTACACTTTCTCCATTTATCACTTACTCTGAAGTATTCTCTCCTGGTCCTTGTTAGAAAAATCATGCTTACTGAACAGCCAGCAAAGGATTGAAATCTAAGAGGTAATGGAGGTTTACCAGATATCACAAAAGGAGGGGACCAACTCATGTCCTTGCATATGTGAGGAACAGAAATTGAAAATTGATGTCAGTGAGAAATTATATTCTGCCAAGATGGGTTGCTTGGGTAGGAACTGTCTCTCCAGATACTGAGAGAGATTTATCTCATCTAGATACTAAACAAGGCATCTTATTTCTTTTTTTCTCTTCTTTTTTGTAGTAGGCCATCAACTGAATCGTTTACATTGCATTGATAACATGCTTGCAAATATATGGGCTCATCATACACACATGTGCTACTTTACTAAATTAAAAATAACTGTAGACTTGGTTAAAGTCACATGGAGATAGACTGACTGATTTCTGTGGCAAATGACACTATAGGACTCTTCCTTAATTTACTAATCTTACTATTAATTCTTTCCCGCATTTTAAAATAAGAATTGCTGCAGAAAACAGGGCAGAGGTGGAATGAGTCCATTACCATTAAGTACTTTGTAATCACTGTCAGGGTTATCTTTTTAGAGCGTATGTATGTGCTCATGCCTTTGAATGTAGAGACCAGAGGTGTTTGTTACTATTTTCTTCAATGACTTTCAGCTAGGATCTCACTGCTTTAGTGAGATTGACTGGCTAGCAAGTCCCAGGGATTCTCCTGACTTTGTCTTCCAGGCTGGAATTAGAAGGATGTACCAATGCACTCCGCTTTCTACGATACATATGGGTGCTAGGGAGCTAAACTCAGGTTCTCATGTTTGGACAGGAAGTACTTTTCTGACTGACTTAGTCATATCCCTAATATAGGTGTTTTTCTCTTCAAATCTATCAAGGAATGATTTTACTGCAGTAAACTACATGCATTTAAACTACATTTTGATGAGTTTTGACAGTGGTATGGATCCATCAAACCACTGCACAGGCATCTGGAGAATGCCCACTATGCCCCAAGTTTTCTTTCCAAGGCCCTTTAGAATTTCTTCTCTCTTTACCCCTAGCCTTGGTTTAAGCAATCACTGAATTCCTGTGTCTCTATGGACCAGGTTATATTTATATAAATGGAATCAAATGTACATCTGGATTATTTTCCAAGCCTTGTGACCCATGGTATCTACTTGCATTCCTGATGTGGTGATGGTGTGCTCCTTTTAATGCTGTGCGATAGTCCATCATATATGAATTACGCAGAAGTCGGGCACTCCCCCATCTATTGTTTGGCTATTGTGAAAGAAGTGCTTTGACTTCATATGCAAGCCATTGTGCAGTTCTATGTTTTCATGATAATCAGGGCCAGAACAGTTGACTCACATTCTCTTTAAAGGCAATGGGATTAATGGTTCAGAGAGATGCTCTGGGTTGACCAAAGCAGCAGAGAATTACTAGCATCTGCGTTCAACTGTGTGTTCCCCTACATTCAAGTTCTTTTCAGAAATCAGACACATTTTTCCTGGAGCTACTTACAGGAAAGCCAATGAATCAGTGTTGGTTTATCAGTCCCTCTGCTTAGTTAATTTCTAAATATTTTTGGTGAACCTCAGTTTGTGGATCCTACTGGCTCACATGCTGGCATTACCTATGGAGATGACAAAGGCACTGTCTCTGGCTGAGGCATGGTGTGACATTACTCTCCAGTTGTGTCTGCAGCAGAACATATCCAGTGAACGGCTGAGCAAGGCAAGGTTTCATGGGGGAAGAAGCCTGGAGGGAACCCAAGCCGTTGGGTGAGCCTCAAAAATGAGAGTCAAGAAGCAGGGGGATAATTTTGGAGGTTGAGGTAATGCTGTCAAGAGTTGCAAAATCAAAGACCTGTGGCACAGCCCACATGGGTACTCTGTGATCGAATGGAAGGGACGGTGCAGACTGTGAAGAGCTAGCAAGCCCCCAATCTAAAAGGGTGCCGTCTCTCAGCTCTAGATGACTTGCCTACCAGCAGTTACCATACAGACAGTGACATTCACCAGTCTGATGTCTTCTGTGCTGTTAATTACATTTGTTGATTTTAAAATTAGGGCATAGAGGGTAACTCATCTTTGTGAAGAAAGTAGACATGTGTACATACTTTTAATTAACTTGCTGGGCCAGAAGGACTGAACAAAATCCATCCTAAACTGAGTTCCACATGCCTTGTAGCTTGAGATCTTTATTCTGGATCCCATAATCTCTTGGATCCTAAAGGTAAGAGCTCTGACTCTATCCTGAAGAAAAAGTATAAATGATGAGAGTCGAGCAGCGGCAATGACCCCAGCTGAAATTCTGAAAAGACTTCAGTTTGACATTAAGAGTCACAAAACTTTGACCATGCATCCAAACCCGTGGAAGCAAGTGAGCAAGCCCAGCATGCAAAATTAGGGGAGGCACCACTACCAGACTCAGGCAGATTCCCCACATGAAAAATCTGACCAGGCTGAAAAATACTCAAGAGAATCTGATCTCAGAACTGCATAGGAGAATAATACTGGAAATGAAGATGGTCCTGGCTTCTGGTAACGTGACTTCAATCTGTGGTTGGGGATAAGATTGTCTGAATTTCATTCTGGATCTTTCCTGCAGCCCTCGGAGACCTTGGGGGCATGTCCTTTCAGCTCTTTTTCTGGCCTAGCTCCTCGCAGACCTGAGAACTGGCCCTAGAGTTGTGGTGAACATCCAAGGAAACAGAGTCCTGTCACTTGAAGTGTCTTCAATGACTCCAGAGAGCAGATTCAGCTATCTCAAGGAAGCTGGATCCAGAGGTTCTTAAGACCAGGGGGAGCCATGGCCCTCACATGTTCCTGGCCATGTGGGTCTGGGTGAGTCCCATGACCTCTCTGCATTTACTTCCTTTTTCCAAATGACACAGTTAGTTTATATAAGTAAGGTTCGTTCCAACTTTGGAGGAAAAACATGTGTCTGTCATTGTATAATTACAAATTTACCAAAAGTTCAGACCAAGCAGCTCCTAGTTTACAGTGTCAACAGCAGACTTTTCCATTTGTGTGGGATCTCCACCTTCTCCTACCTTGATTGAGTCTCCTGTAAAATACAGAACTGAGGGTGGTGTTGAATCCAGGCCTTTCCCTAAAAGTCTCCCACATAGATGCCTCCTCTGGCTCATACCTCAGGTTTGGGGAAGGAAGCAAAGTCCCCCTTTGAGAAGAGAATGGAAGGATCCTTAGGGAGTTAGGGAGTCCTTTTTTTTTTTTAACCCAGGGAAGCTTTGCTGCCCTCCCCCACCAGGAACTGCTGTTGCTAAGAGCCTTGCCCATCCCTCTCCCAGGTTTCTTCCCTCAGTGGTGGTGGGTGGTGATTTGGCTTCTCCCAGAAGCATTGGCCTGACTTCTAGCTTCAGCAAGAGACAGGCACTCTGCAGAAATAGAGGCAGTGATTCACACCAGATTCCCCAAGGGATTTCATCTTTTTTTTCTGAGAATTAAGACTGAAGCCAGATCTTATGTAACAAAGCAGATCTGAGTATACAAATAGCCGTTATAGAAGTTCATCTGTCCAGGTGGATAAAAACGCTATTCACTGGCACCAGAATTCATCATGACGTGGGGTTGTGTGTTCTTTAAGAGATTCCTTCAGTTAGCATCCTAAGGGAAAGTCTTAAGGTTGTGAATTAGTAGGGGAAAACAGGAGAGCGGAATCATTCTACATTCACACTGGAAGAAAAATTAGGGAAGTGGTAAATGGAGAAGAGAGACTTGATGTGGTGGAAACTTGGCAGCTGCATGGAGGTGTTAATAGTAGCACAATTAGTAGCAGCAGCTCTTCTAGGTAAGAATATTCTGGGCACTGCATGATGTTTTGGGGTCTGAGAGACTGTCCCATTGCCATCCTATAAAGAGGAACAACCTTTTTCCTTATTTCATGGATGTTGAAAGCAGTTCGCACATGGTTGCACAATTAGTGACAGAAATAGGTTTTGAGGAATGGTCCAACACTGATTTGCACTGTGTGAGCATGTGGCTGCTCAATGCAACAACGTCCATCCTCTCAAGAGTTTAGCAAAGAGATTCCAGTTTCAGACAGCATTGCCCAAAGATTCAATGTATTCGGAAGGACATTTAGGAAACATAATCTGGCATTGCTGGCTATGATTGCTAGAGACAATATGGCTGTACAAGCAGCCAGTTGGTTCTGGATCCTCTTGTTGGACCAGGTCTAGGTCAAGCTTTCTTATTATCTGTCCCAGTAGGAAGGCCAGAGGTTATGAAATCATCTGGTTTTCAGGTAAAGTAACTGATGTTCTCAGCAAGAGAGTCAAATCCCGGGATGTGAGTCTAAAGAGATGAAGCAAGGACTTATGTCATTGTGATGGCTTCTCAACATACTCCACTCCATACTTGTGACTTAAAAAGTGATTTCATTTGGACGTCTTTGATGTAAATAGAAATCCACAATTAGACATTGTATGTAACCCAAACTTCCACCAGGAGGCATTTTTAGTAGGGAGAGTCTCTCTCCCTCAGGAAGAAACATTTTTCTATTAGCATGTATAGGGGCAGAGCCAAGGTTATTATTATGAAGGATATAGAGGTAAATATATATACCGTGGTAGGTGTTGTGTGTGAAATTTATCTTGCTGTTACTGTGTCCTTGAGTGCAATATCAGGGAAACTTAGACAAGATTGAGATATAATTCTTTAGTGTTAGAAGCTTGCTAAGATACACGGCAAAGGTTATGCAGGTTAGAACTCTTAAGATGGAAGGCAGTAGGACTTCAGGCATGCCGTCCAGAGTTGAGGATCAATGAGGAACACAACGGGGGGAGGGGATGGCAACCAGACCAAAAGCTCTTCCTCCACTGGAGAGATGAAAGGGTGGGGATTGTCAAGTGGTATGGAGGAGAAGCAAGTATTCCTAGATAAGGCAGCTGTCTCCCGGGAAGTCATGGTTTTATCTAAGCTCCTTTGGTAGAACATACATAAAGTCACAATGGACTTGCCAATGCAGGGTGTAGACAACATCTCCCACAGCAGGTATAATCATGCCTTATGAATGGATGTTTTCATTGCTTACCATTTAAACATCCTTATATATTTTCATTTCTTTTATCTATGTATCATACAGGTATGTTGTCATCTTTTGGTGTCTATGGGGATATTTATTTCAGGATTCTCAAAGACATCTGAATCTACAGATTATCCAGACCCTTATGTAAAGACCCTTACAGCATTTGCATATAAACTATGCACATCCTCTTGTACAATTTATTTACTTAGTAGTTCTGGAGATTGAGCCTTACGTGTGCTAGCCACGCACTCCCCCACTGAGCAGCATCCCCAACCTTTGGTATGTTTGTGTGTTAAGTTGACTGACCCTTGCTATGCAGTCCAAAATTGCCTCAAACCTGTGGTCCTCCTGCCTCTACCCCATGAGTGCTGATATTACAGGCATTCACTATCAGATCCCAACTCTTTAATTACTTATGGAGGAGACTAGAAATGCTATGTAAATGGCTGTTATACTGTAGTGCCTAGGTAACAATGTCAAGAGAAAACTCTGCACCTGTTTGATATTTTTCCATGTTTTTGATTTCCATAGACTATGGAAGGCCAACTGCATTCTTGTCAATCATGTCTGATGTGTCTCATAAGCTTTATGCTTCTCTGTGTAGCTTCTCTTTCCTACAGCAGAACCGAAATTGTTAACTGTAAACTAATCATGCGTACATGATGACGAGTAAATCACTTAGCTCTTCACAGAATTGGTGAGGAGAGTCAGAGAGCTAGCTGACTCCAAATATTCCAGAAAAGGGAAGTTCTGTACAAATGCTGATGTTCAGAGATGAAATACAGTAAGGTGTAAGACCCTAGACTAGCCGCCTGGTTCTTCCAGGCTTGCTTCCACCATTTGCGAAAGAGACACATTAACACCTGTTCTCCTGCTTCATAAATTACAAGCATTACATTCAGTAATCGTCGAAAGCCCCAAGACCACTGAGAGGTGGTTAGGAAATGTTCGTTTTCTTGCCTTCTTACTCCTTAATTGTCACAGTCAAATCATGGGAGTCAAGTTGAACAAAACTTTTCTACCTTTACAAATAAAACAAAACATCCATTCTGTTCTTTGGAGATGAGTTAACGCTAATTAGCAAACCCACTCATTCCTATTGAGTTTTCACTGTGTGCCAGTTAATAAGCTGGTAGCCTCCTGGGGCTCTATGATTTAGTCACAAAGAAAGGAATGCTTGGTTTCCATTTGCAATGCCATCGCCATTCATCTATTTACAAGAAAATTTTGAGTTTTGCATTAGTTTGCTAAAGATGTTATGACAAAATACAAAAACTGGTGGCTTAGACTACAGAAAATTTACTCACTACCCCGGCATAAGAACCCCAGGTCCAGACATAAAAGGCTTAAGTTCCTTGTCCTTGATGTATAAATGGCACCTTTGCCCTATGTGATCACACAATCATCTCTCCATGTCTATGTCCTAATTTCTTCTAAACATGGCTGTGGTATTAGATCAGGACCCCCATGAGACCAGGTTTTAGTTTTCTTCCTTAAAACAGCCCTCCTCTGAGGCAGTAAGTGTTAAGATGTCAATGGGAATTTTGGAGACAATGAAATGCATCCCAGATGTTGTAAGACAGTAGAAGTACAGCAGTGAGTAAGCGCAGAAAAGAAGGTAAGCATTAGAGAAACAGAGAGAAGGAGAGACAGACAAGCAGAGAGACAGAGATGGGGAACAGAGAGAAAGAGATAGAGAGACAGACACAAAGAGATACAAAGAGTGAGGCAGAAAGAGACACAAAGGCAACAGAGAGAGAGAGGAAATGAGAAAAACAGAGAGACAGAGAGGAGACACACAGAGAGAAGGAAACAGAGAAAGAGGAGGGAGAGAGAGAGAGAGAGGAGGAGAAGGAGGAGAAGACAGACACAGAAAGAGAAAGGCAGGCACACAGAAAGAAACAGAGACAGAGGGAAGGAGACAGAGGGAAAGAGCATACAGTGAAGGGAAAAAGTAAGAAGCTTTTAGAAACTTGCTCCTTTGAGCTAAGCAGCAGGATGTCTCCTTTTTCGTTGCTTCTCCCATACCCTATGGGGCTACCTGTCATCTCCTGTCTGCTTTGTGATAAGCCTAGCTCATGGTATTTTTTCACTAGATTCATAAAATGTGTATGTGTATGAGTGTATGTGTATGTTTGTATGAGTGTGTATGTGAATATGTGTGTATATATGCCATGTATATGTTATATATATATATGAATTCCTGTATTGTAGGTATATGTGTGCAATATGTGTGTATGTGTGACTATGTGTGTATATGTGTATATACACATGTTGTATGAATGTGAGTGTGTATATATATATATATATGTATGCTCAAGTGTATGTATGTGCATATGTGTACCCATTTTAGTGTATATCTCTGTATGTATGCCCATTTGTGTTTGTATATGTATGCATGCACATGTGCCGTGTGTGTGCATGTCCACATATATGTATCTACTACTCTTAAACTGTGCTCTCCAGAAACAGAAACGTTCCTTATGCACCCAGCTGGTGCAGACCCTGGTGCAGTGCCTGGTATATAGGAGATTAAATGTTTGATGAATAAATGAATCAAACCTGAACAGGCTTAACTCTGTAGAAGCTGCAGCAGGGGCCTGTGGGATCAGGCGATGGGTGAGATGGAATTTTAATAAGAGGCAGAAAATTCAAGAATCCAGGACATCTAAAGGCTGCTGCCGTCCGCCTTCCCTGCCGTCAGCTGCAGTCTTTCTGAAAGGCAAAGGCAGATTAAAAAAAATTGTGGGCTGGTTAATATAAAAACCTGAAGAGTGACATTTTAGTTTAGTTTTTAATTGTGAGGCTTCCTGCCAGAGTAGCGGAAAGAGAGCACAGCTCACCTGCAAAGGTGAGCCTGAAACTGTGGCTTATTTCTTTAATCTGAAAAGCTCAGGAAGAGATGAGGAGGGGTGGGTAAGCTGAGATGTTATGGGGAATGGCAGAATTATAACTTATGATGTGGACTTCTTAATACATCTGACACTTTGTTTTGTTGTTTTTAAGACAGGGTCTTTCTCTGCAGCCCTTCTGGCCCTACATCCACCATGTAGAAAAGACATCATGAAACATGTAGGGATCCTCCTGCCTCAGCTTTCCCCCATGTTGCGATTACAAGTATGAGCTACTATGCTGAGCTCTATGAACTGACATCAAGTCTGTACCTACATGACCAAACTTACTCCTCACATGAGCAGGGCAAATTCAATCACCTCCCTTTTGAGTGTAAGTGAAACTGCTCTTAGAGTTTGTGCAGGCAATTTAGAGCACCCAGCTTCCAGCTGATGTGGGATTTCCCTCTGTGTGCTGTGATTACCACTAATGAATAAAGAAACTGCTTTGGACCTATAGCAGGGCAGAAGTTAGGTAGGTGGGGAAAACTCAACTGAATGCTGAGAGAAAGAAGGGCAGAGTAACAGAGAAACCATATAGCCCTGCTGGAGACAGACACTGAAACTTTGCCAGTAAGCCACTGCCACGTGGCAATACACAGATTAATGGAGATG
>LOJH01027737.1:0-17966 GCA_001685095.1 Ellobius talpinus
CCTGACTGCTCTTTGGACTGGAAAGGGAGGGGGAGGGAGAATGGGGGGAGGGGAAAGAAAATGAGAGGAGGGGAAGAGGTTGAAATTTTTAATAATAATAAAAGAAAATGGAAAAAAAGTCAAACCTAAAACAAACTGAGTACTTCTGGCTACATGTGTATTGACTCTTCTTTCATGATGGGTAAATTTGAATTCCGGGTATAGTAATGGACATACTTGTGGTCAAGAAGGTCAAGGGAGAGTCAACCTCCAGAGAACTATGTGGTTTTTGAAGTTTGTCTGTCATGACTGTTAGGAAGGAAGAACATACTGAATGAAAAGCAGCATATCCCTCCAACACAGAAATTCTTTCATTCCAGAAAAATACGAGCAATTCCAGAATTATTACTTAGGACTCAAACTGTGAATGGAAAAACAAAACAAAACAAAAAAACAATAGTCTGATGTAGAGATCTTTAATGCTGGCTCTAAATCCTATCCCTGTTTAAAAAAAAGTTCTGAATTATTTACCCTTTTGAGAGATGATGTTTTCTGAAATTTTCAATTACTTGTAAACAAAACCACATATGCTGGTTTAATATAAGCTTCTTTGAAATGTTCAGACTTCATAGTCAAATAAACATTGTTATGAAAAGTATTGATTAATATGCCAAAAATATGATTTAAGCTTTTATTAATTCTGTGCCAGCCTTCTTTAATGTTCATTCTTAAATGCTCAACATTTTTACAACTACTTACAACAAATTTTGTGAGTGGCCAAAAGTTTCTAGATATATAGAATCTCTGTGAGGATCCCATATCCAAAGAAATGAAAATACAGGAGAATCTTTATTTTAGGTAAGAGACAACAATGTGACATCAAGAAGACTTAACAACTAAGCTTGCTTTTGAGCACTCTCCAGAGTTGACATTATTCAATGAGTAGAAGACCATATAAATTGACCTTTGTTCTTAAGGGCAGAATTTCACAACAGTTACTTACATATTTTATAAAGAGCATCATGCTTGCCACCGTTTTATTATTCAGGGAGAAGGGAATATCTCTATGGTAAGCTAATTCTACTGAACAGAGAAAGAAATACATGGGCTTAATTTTCAGAGGAAGATAATGAACATCTGAGGTAATTAATAGAATGCATAGAAAATTTACTCAGTGAATTTTGCATTTGTCTTAGATACTTTTGGAAAGCTTTGAAAACATACCTGACAAAACAGAGAATTAGTGGCTTTTTTCAGCTTTCAGTGTCATTGGGTCCGACTGTGGTGGCATGGTTCAATGTGGTTATATAGGCTATCATGCTGGTGGTGGCGAAAGCATGTGGCAGAAGATATTTGTTTACCTCTCAGACAAACAAGAAACAAAATAAGGTTAGAATCAAGGGCCAGGATACAACCTCCAAAGTGTTGATGCCAGCAGATGTTAACTTCTATCCATCAGGCCATACTTGTAAAGGCTCTACGTTCCCTCAACAATGGTACCACTAGGTAGGAAAAAAACATCAAAACCATGAGCCTATTGGGGGCATATCTGATTAGTCAACTCACATTCTAACTATAGAACCACAATTGAAGACAGATAAGAGTGATGGGAAATTATCATCATTTACCTCTCTTAATACTGAATAAAACAAGCTTTTACCATGAAATCTTTGCCTACATCTCACTTGACCAAGATTTGTGTTACTGAAAGAGGGAGAATACATAGTATACCTTGTAACCACTTAAAGTTCAATGTGCAAAGATGAGATGAATAAACAAGATTCTATTCTTTCAGTTTAGAATTGGGAAAGTAACTGCCTGTGTGTTGAACAAAAGCAGGAAGATTGTGATATACCCAAGAGGACTGGTGCCAAGTACTCCAGACGTATGAGGCATAGCATAAGAAACTAGAGTTGCTGTACAGATAATGACAGTCAAATGTTCTGGAGGAGAATTATTCAGGAAGCAACAGCAAAGAAGAGTAATAATATGGTTAGGCCACTGCTGTGAGGCCAGTTAACGTTTCAGAGTCATTTAAAATTCACATATGTCTTAAAATGACTCTTCTTCTCTGTATCTCTCTTTTTCTGGTTTAGGGTTATAACTCCTGGTTTCCTTTCAAAATTGAGACATGTTTCTTAATGATCTCTTGTTTATTGATTATTTTAACTAGGCAAAGATGTGTTACATTTATATGCTCCAGAATAAATGTGTAAGAGTGTGTTGTCTTTGTTTATGCTGCATTTGTTTAACAATGGGAGAATGAGTGTTTAATTACATAAAGATATGTTGCTGTTTCACCTTTCCTCCATGAGGCTCCTGATTGGTCTAATAAAGAGCTGAGTGGCCAATCCCTGGGCAGGAGAAATAATAGGCAGGGCTGGCAAGGAAAAACAGAATAAATAGGAGAAACCTAGGCTCAAGAAAAAGAAAAAAAGGAAAGAAAGAAAAAGTAGGAGGAGAGAACAAAAGACATGCCCAGGGCCAGAATCTGGAAAGACACCAGCCAGTCAGACATAGGGAAGCAGTGAAAGTAAGAAATACAGAAGTAAAAAAAGGTAATAATCCGAAGCTAAAAGGTAGATGAAAAGACAGACATGTTAATTTAAGTTAAAGAAAAAAAGCTAGCCAAAAAGGAGCATAAGCTAAGACTGAGCACTCAACTAAGAACAATTCTCTGTGTCATGATTTGGGAACTAGTTGGAGGGCCAAAAAAAATGTTTTCATCTGATTGTATTTATGCTTGATACTTATTGAGTGGCTATTTCTCACTCCATCTTATTTGTACATTTACATTTTTAGAAGTAAGAGAAAACTATTAATATCTACATATACAATGAAATATAACATTTAGAAACCTGACAGCTGCCAAGTGATGATGGAAAGACATATTGGAGGGAAGAGGAGTAGAAATGTAGTGATAGACTCAAGTGTCTACATTATTCCATATAGTGTATTATACTACATTACAGGCTATCATTTCTGAGAGAAAAAGATATTCCATACCTGTTACTATAATAGTACCACTAACTCATAGGTCACATTGCAAGAAAACTAATCTCATATTCCTTTGAGGCACATCAATCAAAAAAGTAATTTCAAAATTACTCTGTGTTTAATGAATGAATCTAGTATTTAGGGAGACATTAAAGTTATAATAAAAGCAAAGAGCATATATAACCTGTTTTGGATAATAACACTTATCCCAATGTCAGATATGAATGAATATTTCATAATCAATTAAAACATCTAATTTTGAACAGTAGAACTTTTATAACATATAATGTTAAAATTATAAATATTATCACAAATTTGCTTTTTTAAAAAAATAAAATAGAATGTATTCTCTTGATGACAATTTATTTTTCAAGATGCAGTAAATAGTATTAAAATAAAATGTAATTCTGAACTTTGAAACAAGCAACAGCAAAAACAGAGAGGAAAATGTCTTGGCAAGTTAAATCTTGGTGTTAAAAATATAATTAATAATGAATGCGTATCAATTTAATAAAGAACCTATGAGCATAGGAATGCATTTAGCCTTCATGACACAAAGTATTGAAACAGCACTTTTTTGCTTATTCTGTTGTCTTTTGAGATAGGTTTTACTCTGTAGCAAAGGATGGTCTCAAAGTCACAGCATTCCTTCTGCCCCTGTATCCCAAACTCTGGGAGCAAAGATATGGCTTTGTATGTTTGACTTTCATATCTTTCTTTGTTTGGTTTTTCCGTATTTATGACCTCACATGAGTAGATATTTGGTATTTTTAGTTACATTTTCTGTTACCATAATGATGCCATGACTAAGGGCAACTCAAAGTAGAAAGGGTTTATTTGGACTTAAGATTCTATAGTGAGAGACCAAAATGGCTAGATCAGCATGGCAGCAAGTGGCCAGAGCAGGAAGCTGACAGATCACATCTTCATCTACAAATGTCTAGTAAAGAGAGTAAACTGGAAAGGAGGCAAGGTTATACATTCCCAACTTCCCCCAGGGATATTCATCTTGTAGCAAAACCACACCTCCTAAAGGTACCATAGTATTTCCTGCAAAATTCTCATTTTAATTACCCCATTCACTATTCCCCATATCTTCACAGATTTTTTTTATTCTCTTAATCTTAGCCATTTTGCCTGGAGTAAGATGAAATCTCATTTTAGTTTTAAGTTTCATTTACTTGATGGATATAGATGGTGAATGCTTTATAAAATACTTCTCAGAGACGTATAGTTCTACTTCTAATAATTCTCTCTTTAGGTCAATTTTTAAATTGGGTTATTTGCTTTCTTTTTGTTTAGCATTTAAAGTTCCTTATATATAATAATACTAATAATCTGTCAGATATTTAGCTGGAAAAGTTATCTTTTCCTATTCTATAGGCCGTCTCTTTGGTCAATTGTCAGATGTTTCTTATAAGTAAGAATAAAAAATAGCTCTATAAAGTCTATTTGATTCTATTTCCTGGGTAACCAGGATACTAATTAAATGCTTTATTTGAGCCTATTTCCTGAAGGATACTCCATTTGATTTCTTATAGAAGTTTAAGATTTTTACATATATCATTATGATTTTTTGGAATTTGTTACTGTGCAGGTAGAGAAAGAAAGAGCATCTTTAATTCTACATATAAATGCTCAGTTTCCTAGAACTGTTTACTGAAGATGCTATCTTTTGTCCAATGTGTATTTCTGTCATTGTTATAAAAATTCAGATAGCTGTAGATACATGGATTTATATCTGGGCCCTCTATCTGCTTCATTGATCAATGTGTGCATTTATGTGATAGTACCATTGTGTTTTCACTAATATAGCTCTGTACTGTAAGTTTAGGGCAGTATTGATTATACCTCTAGCATCGTTGTTGTCTTAGTGTTTTCTTGCTGTGAAAAGACACTGTGAGCACAGCAACTCATAGAAAGAAAAACATTTAATTGGGCCTGGCTTAAGTGCAGAGGTTTAGATCTTTATTTTCATGGCAGAAATATGCCAGCTTGCAGGCAGACATGGAACCCTTAACATGAAAGAGAGGTAGTTGAGGTTCTATATCTGGATAAGCAGGCAGCAGGAAGACGAAGATTCTGGGCCTGGCTTGAGCATTTGAAAATCTCAAAGCCCACCCTTAGTGACATTTCCTCCAACAAGGCCACACCCACTCCAATAAGGCCACATCTCCTAATAATGCCATTTTCCATGAGCTATGGTGGCCATTTTCATTCAAACCACCACATTCCAATCCCATAGACTTGTAGCCATAGCAGAATGAAAACTGCATTCAGTTCAACTTCAAAAATCCCCATCCATAGTCTATTACAATCTCAACTCTTTACTGTAAACTCCTGTAAAATAAAACATAAAGCAAATTACATATCTCCAACAGACAATTGAATATATATATATATATGAGAAGCATAATGATGAAATATTGAACTAAATTACAAACATCAACTGGACAGACTCTAAACTGTGCATCTCCATGTCTTATGACAAAGAACTCTTTAGATTGCCAACTCTGTTGATCGCAAAACACTTATTTCTCTTGAGCTGTTTCACTACATGTTATCAGGTTTCCTAGGCAATTGTCCCATTACTGGCATCTCCAACATCTTGGTATCTCCAAGGCAATTCAGTATCATCTTCACATATTCACAGTTCATATGGGACACCCCTCTTCATGCTGTGATTACCATTAATTAATAATGAAACTGCTTTGGGCCTATAGCAGGGCAGAACAGAGCTAGGCGGGTAAAACTAAACTGAAATCTGGGAGAAAGAAGGCAGAGTTATTGAGAAGCCATGTAGTCCCGTCTGAGATAGATGCAGGATGGATGGAACTTTTACCCAATACGCCACAGCCACTTGGCAATACACAGGGTAACGGAGATGGTCCTTCAGTTGGAGATATTCCTGACAAATGCTTGCCCTCTGCAACTTTCCTTAGTCATGGAGGGAGATTCCATAACCCCTGTCTAAAATCCTTGACTCTAAAACCAGAAACACATGGCTGAATCTGCTTTTTCTGTTTGTATTCTTTTTATTTTCTTCTCTTATCTAATTACTCTGTTAGGACTTGAAGCAATACATTGACTAGAAGTGAAAAGAGTAGACAGCTCTGTCTTGTTCCTAAATATTAGTGGGAACACTTTAGTTTTTTCTTTATTTATCATGATGGCTACTATCTATGCTGTCTGTCACCTATCATCTTTATTATGCTGAGATATGTTTACTAAACCTCTGATCTCTCCATGGTCTCATTAAGTTGTTTATATGAGCTTTTTCTGATGGCCACCTAGGTACCATTTTTTCCTCCTATACTGCTTTTCTTCTCTTGTGTCTATTTATCTTTTTCTTGTCATGAATAGATGTTGGATCTTGTTAAAGGTCTGTTCCATATCACTTTAAATACTCATGTGCTTTCTGTCACATTGAGTCTATTCATTTGATGCACTGCAGTCATTGATTTTTGTTTGTATACTGAACCATCTCTGAAACTCTTGAATGAAAGCAAGTTGATCTCAGTGAATGTATTTTTTGTTAATTTACCCAGGATATTATTGAGGATTTGTCGTGTTGATGTTCAACAGGTCTCTTTCTCTTGTTAGGTCTTTATTTGGTTTTGGTGGCACAAAAATACTGGAATGAGGTTTGGAAGGAATTCTAGTATCCTTTTCCATTTTATGGAATAGTTTGTATAGTATTGATATTAGTTCTTCATTGAAAGTCTACTAAAATACTGAACTGATTACAACTAACTATAGGAGTTAACTCTTTTTAATTGGGAGATCTTTAACTACTACTTCTATCTCAGTGGATGCTATAAATATGTTTAAATAATTTAATTCCTCTCTTTTTAACTTTTGTAAGGCATAAGCTTCTTGAAAATCATAAATTTATTTTAGATATTCTCAAATATCTTCATTTTCTCTGAATTTACTCAGTATCTGTTTTAATGTCTTGCTTTTCATCATTAATTTTGTTGGGTTTTATCCTCTCTTTCTTTTTGCTGAATTTTCTAAGACTTTGCCAAACTTTTTTATCTTTTCAAAAATCAACTATTCATTTCATTGGTTCTTTTTTAATTATTTTTTCTTTAAATTTCTATTTATTTCTGTCTGATCATCATTATTTCTATCAACTACTTTGGTAATTGGTTTATTTTTTGCTTTCTTAGGGCCTTGAAAGGTATTTTCAGGTTGAGAGATTTCTGTTGACTGAGCACGGTGTTCTTTTTTTCCTCCATTTATCTCTAGGGTGTGTTTATGTTTCTCATCAGATGTAAGTATTTTTGTTTTAGTACACTCTGTAGGTATGGCTTAGTTTCCGCAGATTTCTTAAGCTTTCTTTCATCATGTCAGTTTTTTTTTTATTTTCACCTTCAAATATGATAGTTTTTCTGGGTATATTAGACTTAGCTGGCAATTGTAATCTTTCAAAGATTGGCAAACAATACAAGCCTTCTTGCACTGATGGTTTGAACTGAAAATGTAACATTTATTTTGATGTCCCTACTTTGAATTTAAATCAGACCTCATGTTTTTCAGATTTCAATATAATTTCTTCTGTATATTTAGTATTTTAACTATATTAGAGTGTTTCTTTTATCATGTTATTTGCTTTGTGTTCTGTCTGCGCCTTGAATATGAATGGGCTTCATTTTCTCTAGATTTGTGGGATTCTATAAGGTTTTATTAAAAATATTTTCTATTTCCTTTGTATGAAATAGTTTTTTCCTATAAGTCATTTAATGGAGTGTCCAAACTCTTGTATTTTCTATTCATGCAATTAAATTATAATTGATATTTACCAAATTATCTAGTTCTTCTATTTTCTATTTTCTCTTGATATTCTGATTTCCACATGATCCATTCTACCAGTGAGACTTTCCACTGATCTGTTAATTTGAATTATTTTAATTCTCATTTTTTTCATTACTTCATTTTGGTGTTTTAAAGTATTTCTTTCTATTTATTAAATTCTATTTTGATATAGTAAAGTGACTTTCTTATTCCAACAGCTGTAATTCTCACAGGAAACACTTGAGACTTCTTTGTGTTGTTTTGCCATATGTATTCTTTTTACTTTTACATCTGAAAATTCATCTAAATAATTTTGATACAGGATGATTACTATGATATTCATAATTTTTGAGAGGACAAGATTTTCTGCTTTTTTGTTTATATTTCTTGGTTTTAGATCTAGAATCTGCCTATCTATGGTTACATTGTTGGTCACGATTTTTGTTTTCACTGCTGCTTTTTAAATTCATGGTGCTTGTCTTCATTCAGAAGATGTGTTTACAATGTCCAGGAGAAACTAAATTATTATATAGCCATGCTAATATACCTGTCTTTTCAAATGGTATTTTACTCCAACTCTGTGAGTTGAGTACTATTTACAATAGTCACTGTCCAACAATTAATTCATTCTGATAATAGAATGGCAAGTTATCACAAAACAGAAACTTTTAATTACTTATTTGTTTGAGGGTAAGTGGACACCAATGGTACTGTATAATAGTATGATTGTTTGAGTGGAAAGGAAAAGTACTAAGTAATGATTGGGTTAGTAGTGATGACTACTGGGTGGTAAAATGGGAAGTAGAAAAGAGGAAATTCACAGGAGCAACACTAATCGAGGCAATGGAAAATGGTGATGGGAATTATATAGGTTTTGGTTAAAGATAGAGTAAAAAGGGGAGGTAAGGATGTGTACTCAGTTACTGAAAAGTAGGGCAGCTTTGTGATTTGGAAGATATGAAAAAACAATAATGAATATGAGAAATAAGAAAAGAAGGAAAAAGGAGAAAAAGAAAGGACAAGAGAGCAGGAACTATAGGGAACAGTGTTGGCTTGCTTCGATGACCTACCTTACTCTGGAAATAAAAAAAAATATAGCTGGGTGAAAATCTAGAATAATAAAATATTTTGAAATCTTTGGCAGCTAAGCAATAGCTGTTTTGGAAAAGAATTTCTGGGTGGAAAGATAAAAATGAGATTGCAAGCTTGAAAATTGTTTTGTATCATTGGCTGATCTGCTCTTTTGGCTACATGGTGCTGTTCAACATTTTACTTTGTGTTAATATTTACAGGTTTGGTTCTTCTCTCATGGGCCCCCTGCTCCTTTGGACTTAAATCTGTGGGGTGTGGAGAGCTGAAGCAAACACTTCTGAAGCTTTTCACTGTTTTTGTGCAGAATTTGGAGCTGTTTGTGTCTCACCAATGATCAGAAACAACTGTTTGGAGTTGTATTTAAATCAAGAGTTTTTCCTTTCTCCATTGAAGAGCAAATGATGGCCCTAGCAGCAGTAACTGGAAGCTATTTACCACATCCCTATCAGAGCAGATTCTGTGGAATTTATGGTAGTTGTTCAATTCGGTATGTATGGAATAAAATATAACTATGAGGGCACTAGGCAGAGCACAAATCCAGTTTTATACAAAAGACAGGTCATGTGTCTCATGGTAGAAAAGATTTCTTGGGATCTTGTCAAAACAATTCAGGGGCTATAGAAATAGATGATGGAATGAAAAAAGATTATGTTCCTTTTTTTTACCCCAAGCTATAAGTCACTTGTTCCTAAATTGTGATAGATTTCTTGTTTCATTTTGTGGCTTTTAGTTTCTGCCATACCTAGAAATAAAAGATGCTTTTTGAAAGACAAGTGCATAAACAGCTTGCAGGCTAGTTTGGCTAATATGATTTCTAGAAGACTCTATTTGCCGATAAGTTTTTTTTTTAAAAAAAAATCTGACAAATGAACTAATATGAGGAAAGACAAAAAATCAACAAACAGAAGACTTTTTCTCAGAGACAGATTGCATAATGCCTTGTTAACCATGAATTTTCTTTATGATAATGAGAAAGAATAACAACTATGGAGAAATATTGAAAAATAGGAAAAAAACTACTGAATTAAAGCATCCGTGTTAAAGATGTAGTGACCTCAGAATGGAAACCAGGATATGTGTTATGCTGGGAAGAGGTTTCACTTTTGTTTCCACTGGAGAAGAAAAACTATGGACACCATTAAAATTAATAAAGTTTTGAATGGAGAAAGATCTTTTAATAAGGAGAAGTGATATTTCATCAACTGATGTGACATATCAAAAGAAAAACTCAACAAGTAAGGGTTGGGGCAAGAGTTGGGATAGCGTTTTTTGTTTGTTTTTTACAGGAAACTAGGAATACCCACCTTGAAGAAATCATAAAAATTTTGACATCTACTCATGTAAAGAAGGGAAAGCTATCAAGAAAACATTGCCAAGCAAAGAAAAATCTGACCTGTAGTCCTAATATTCTCTGCAGGGAAAAATAGCTCTAAGTAAACATCTGTATCTTTTTATTTCTAAGAAAAGTTGTGGTACCAACTGAATTAAAAATCAAAGCTGTCTTTGGAGCTGGAATATAACTTCCTCCTTCTTAAAATCCAAGCATGGTGTTAAAAGAAAGAAAATCAGAGTTTCTGTCTCATATCAGAAGAGCCACGTGGTGTAGGACAGAAGAAAACAAAAAAAAATTATTTCCCCCAAAATTTTATTTTGCCCAATACTTATTTTTGCCTCATTAGTACCTTTCTTTGGATAAATACCTACTTTAAAATTCAGCCTTTCCATTTTGATATTAATAATATTTAAGTTTTCCACAGTGAACAATACATTTTTCTAATAGAAATCTCTGAAGTCTCCAGAAGAAAGATGGGACCCCACAAGAATGATAATACCTGTTTCTTAATGATGCTATTGAGCCAATAATCACCACTCTGAGAAGGGCATTGGACTACAAACTGATCAAGACAATCCCAATTCGGCTTGCTGAGATGGTTCACCTCCGTACAACACTAGAACTAGCTAGAACTTCAGGTAAGCCTTACCAACTAATCAGAGACTATCTACAAATGTTGCAACTAGTCTTGAGACAACCATTGTTTAGATATTTGCAGGATTCCATAGAGTTACTGTTGCCCTCAAAAGAGCTAGAAGTAATTATAAAAAAATGATGTCCCCCCTTTTTTTTCTCAGGGTTGATTAAAAGCTATTATAGGGTTGGGGCAGAATAATAATAATTAGACTGAGGAATCTTATTTGGTATAGAAAAAAAGGGGAATAGATTGGATAGGAATAAGGTAGATTAGTGTATTTAATTGCAAAAAAATTAACAACTATTAGTTTTAGAGAATTTATGTTGGTGTAGAATCTTGTACATATGAATATTATTTTGTATTACTGTCTAAGATAAGTTGTATAGTGATATAAATTCAAAATTACATTTGTCATATTGTGTATGTTCCTACTTTTGTTTACAATATTTTTGTACACAAATGTAAAATTATTTTTGTCATACTGTATGTGTATTTCTAATTCTTAAGATATTTTGGATATTGATACAAATTAAGGATATTTTTGTCATATTGTACTATACATTACTATCTCTGATTAAGATATTTTTGTATATTGTTGTAAATTTGAGAGCATTGTCCTTATGCTGTACTCATGTTTGAAAATTATTTTCATGATGTGTAGCCTTAGTCTTTAAGCTACTTAGGTTATTATGAATTGTATGTTTGTAGTCACCCATTTTTATCATACTTACATTAGTTAGGTTCTCAATACACAAAGATGTATTCCATATAGTTATGTAATCTCCAAACACTTCAAAGACTACAGAATATGGCATTTAAATGTTTTAATAATTTAGAATTCTGTTGATATGAGACACAACTGATCCTGGCTGTACTAATCTACTCCCAAGAGAATGATGGGTACCTAAGAAACTTCATAAGGAGTTTGTTTTCTTCTTGGCAAAATTGACCTATTGGACAAAAAGCTGCTCTTGCTTTGATCAATGACAGTAAGCATGCTGTCCAGTCTGGAGAAGCAGGACACAAGGATAGGCAACTGTTGAATCTTGCCAGTTTGGGCAAGGGTAGCACAGACTTTTGAATTTTCCTGCTTCTGAAATTAGTCTGTCAGATATTCTAGGCCTATAGCCAAAGTTTGTTGCCCCAAAAGAGACTTTGGGTGACTGTCCAGGTAGTCAGCTATTTCTGTGATTTCTTGGTATCTTTTGGAAGTCACGTACTTGTACTTCCTGCTTACTTATGTAATATTATTTTCCTTCTCAGGTCTTTAATGGGGTTGAAGACAAGATAGTCACAATTATTATTATCTCATATCTTAGCTAGGGCATATTAGGTACAAGACTTAGACTCTTCAGGATAAGAGTTATTGGAAAAAAAAAACTCTGCTATTTGCCAGTTACCTATAACTTGTACATTTAGTATGTATTTCTTGCTTGATGTTTTTCTTGTTGGTTGTGGTTCTAATTTGTATATGTTGTTACCTTTTCTCTCTCCTAGACAATAATTAATAATTTTTCTTATTGTTATATAGTTTTGTACTAGGTTTAGAACACTTTTATTTAGATAAAAGGGAGAACATGGGAAGATTTTTGTATTATCTCAATTGATCTTGAAGTCAGGGTTTGAAAGTTAATATCCTCATTTTATAAACATGAAAACTGGAGTTATCTAGGTAATTGTCTTGCCTGCAATCTGTTAAACTAGGTAAAGAGCCAGAGCTTTGTGCCTAGTCCAAAACATTTGTGTGTACTATCTCAAATTATTCATGATTATGACAAAGTCATGTTTTTGAAATAACATAGTTCTACTGTATGATTTTAGATATTCATACGATCATTACAGGATATAACAGAGGCAATAAAATGAATCTTAAGATCAAGAAATGTAAGCTTGAATGTGTTCCTCTGCAAGTTTATACAAATAGGCTATAAGGAAGGTACCTGTAAAATCTCATATGAAATGCTTTATTTCTCTTCAGCTTAAAAAGGAATAAAAATATGACAAGACAGACATTGTCATTTCCATCTCTACAGTAAATATTACACAAAAGGAACATTTTCATTTCAGTGCCCTGATAGATTTTTGAGACATTGTGATGTATTTGAGCAGTCATAGTTTAAGAATTGAAAAGTTGCATCAGAAATAGCTAATCAGGAGTGAACATTGTCTGTGTTCTTGATTCATTAAAGAACAGCTAAAGGAAATAAGAATATGCATCATAAATTTCATGAAAAATAATTTAGATTACAAAAATACTGTGTTAGTATAAAAATCATCAAATTTGAAGTTCTAGCATATAGAAGAGTGAAATAGATAGATTTTTCTTTTACAAATTAAGAGGGCACAAGTAGTGTTATAGGAAATGTTTCTATGGTTAACATAAAACAAGTCTACGATCTATCAAAAATACAAGGAATAGTTTTCTTGATTTCAAACAAAAAATGTAATCAGAATACTGCATTAAGCAGTCCTGCAATGGATAGCAGGCAGGAATATGTAATATTCATGGTCATCCCAGCAATTAGTAGAACTGTCATATTTTGAATGGGTTATTAGTAAATGTATAAATGACTCTGAAATGGATAAGTAAGATTGCTGTATACTTAATGAACCAAGAGAAATATGACCCATCCATGTTTAGAAAGGTCATATGTGACTATTCAGGCAGAAATTGGTGGCATCTGTTGCTAGTTCAGAAATTCACAAGGGTTGAATATCACCATTTGTGTGGGACATTAAATGAATGTGCAATGCTCACTAATTAAAGCAATGAGATCTGTGTTATATAAAATTTCTTCCTCTGTTAGGTCATAAGATATAGTTGTTGTTCTTAATGGAACACTGAAAATTTATTTTCAGGGTCTAAGAACAAGGCCAACAATGCATGCTGGATGCTTGATTCCTCTGTGTGTGTGTGTGTGTGTGTGTGTGTGTGATTTTTCTCTCTAAGTGTGTATGCATATATATGAATAATAGACAAATCAAAACATTAATTTACATAATTATAAGTTATTTTGTATACCTATGTGATTTAAAATGTTTAAATGGATAACTCTAAACTTTTAGCATTAAAATTTTGAAATTATTACTTATATAGGTTTGGTTCCAGCATTTCAGAAGCTAGAGAAGGAGGGTTGTCACAATTTTGAGGCCAGTCATAGTTATATAGTGTGGTTTAGGACAACCTCAAAAACAGAGTGAAACAATTCTGTAAAAAAATGTGAATTTGTAAAGCTACGACTTAAAGAATAACCTTAGTTGAGCTGCTCCGTTATGTATATTGGACACAAGGTAGCTATGAATGTTTCACCTAGGAACACAAAGAAGCCATTAGAAACAAATGCAATTTAAACAGAATATAAAACAAAACACACCTGTGGAGAGTGAGCAGGTATACTCTAGAAATATAAAGGTTTACTTTGTTAAACGTTTTGGTAAACAATAAATGCATTGTAAATAGATAAGTAAAGATAACATTAAAGAAAGAGAAACCAAAGATCCTCCACTTCTTCAACAGCTGAATCAGTGTTTGTTGGCACATTCCCTCTCAGAAATAATCCTCAAAGCAAGAAACATGAGACAGAAATAAAAACTCATCTTTGAAAAAATTGTGTCTGTGCTCCCAAACCAAAATATTTATAGGCTGCCAACTACAGGGGAAATCAAATGAATGTGGAGGAAAGCCAAGCCAGTGTGATTGCTGCTGATTTCAGCCACAGATGGCAGAGTGTAATTTCCCTGATAAGTGGTATATCCTGAGGGTCAGTACAGGAAAGGGGTGCACAGGCTTGGGGTGGAGACATCGCTGCACTCTGTAGGGTACACTCCCTAATAAAAAAGGTGGAGCTTAATGAGTAAACAGGAGCCAAATCTGTTTAAAATATAGTACACTATTTTAGTTGGTTGATGAAGCAGGAAACATCTCTGCATATGCTGAGCAATGAAGTGGGAGAGAGAGGAATATAGTAATTCCTATACACATGCAAACACAAGAAAGAGAGATGGATAGATTTCTGTATCATATGAACAGATTGGATACTGAAAAGTTATATAGTCAAAGTTGTGTATTGAAAGGTCATATTTTTTTAAATTATAAAATAATCACATAATCTCTATCTCTTTCTTTTCCTATTGCTAAGCCCTCCCTATACCCCACCTTTCTTCTTTTTCATATTCATACCCTCATTCATTGTTGTTACACATGTACCTGAACACATAAATATAGTCTGCTCTGTCTGTTTGATGTTATCTGTTACATATAATCACAGGGCTGATCACTTGGCATTGGATAAACATTTGGGAGCTCATCCCTTGGAAAGAGTATTTCTCCTGATCTCAGTATTCCCACTTGCCTGTAGTTATTGCTCATGACTAAGAAAACAAATAAATCCATTGACAAGATGGATTCTAATCAGAGAATTTTAAACAAATCTAAACAGAACTCTTGATAAACACAAATGGGTGAGAAACAGTTAAAGAACTGTTCAATATCCTTACCCATAAAGTGAATGCAAATCAGAACCACTTTGAGATTTCATCTTATGCCAGTCAAAACAGCCCAAATCAATAAAAAAAATGACAACTTATGTTGGTGAGGATGAGTTAGAGAGGACACTCATCCATTGCTAGCTGGACTGAAAACTTGTACAGCCACTATGGAAATTAGTGCGGCAGTTCCTCAGGAAGCTATGAATATCTACCTCAAGTTTCAGCTGTACTATTTAAGCATATATATTCAAAGGACACCATGCCCTACAGTGCAGATGCTTCTTAACCTGTATACATTTCTGTGCTATTCATAATAGCTGGAAGTAGAGGAAACAACCTCAATGTCATATTTCAACACATGGTCCAAAACATCGTTTGCATGGCTCCTTGAGGTAACAAGGGCAATGGACATCAACTCAGACCCCAGCTGCAGCTATGGACTCAAACATGGTCATCTGTTGCAGCTTGAACACAACATGGTCCTGTGGAGACAGCTCAGGATTTTCAATAGAGCACTATGGGCCCAGCAGCAGCATTGTGCTCCAATTCCCGGACTCTAAAAGAGCCCCAGGATGTGGTCCAGAAAGCGAGACATTAAGATATTAAGGCACTCAAACATTATCCAACAAACTTTTGCTCACACTTCTAGCAAGTTAACAGACTAAAGCAATTCTCAAATAAAGCCTGGTAAAACCACTTCTTTTTCCTTTGACTTTAAAGGTTGACTCAGTTTGCCTTAGCTTAGAAGATACAGAAATCATTGCTGTCTGTAGTTTAAAAATAGCCCAAACTCATTCATATTCACAAACTTTCAGGGTACACATTAAAAATACAGTAAAAGTATGCCTATCATGATTTTCTGTGAATCACGAACTAAACCAAACCAAAAAAATAAAATAATAAATCCCAAACTGGAGTAACTGAGGGTTCATTTCAGGACTGTTAAATACTAATTAGCTTCATTCATCTCCAGGGGTACCAAGGAAGTAAATGCGATGTTTCCATGGTTACATAAATCACAGGAGAGATATCCTCAACACTCTTGTCTCTAAATTTTGTACAATTTAACAGAATCCCAAGGACTCAATACAGCCCTCAAATATTTCCTGTCACACAAAGAATACTTCAAATAGTTTAACAGAAATTTGCTCAAAAGAACTTCCACAGTGACAAGTCTCTTCTGGAAAATGGCATTATTATTATACAATGACCTGTCCCTTTAACAATAACTGCCTTAATTGTTCAGCAAAAGAACTCCAAAAGACAAAGCCAGTCATCAAATTTCAGCTGCCCTAAAATGCCTCAACAGGACCCCAAATTGCTCAAAAGTCTAAAGACAATTTGCAAGGCAACACACAGAGTGCAACTCTTGGAGAGGGACTTGCCAAGGGTCAGATCCTCTCAACAACCCAGACAAGTCCAAACTCACTTTTGTGTTTTAACAAGCAGAGGTAAAAAACAGTTGATGTTGGTTGTAGTGCAAAGATAGGAAAATCACTGGAGAAAAATGATACCAGCAGTTCCTGAGAACTCTTGTCCTTCTTCTGTCCGTGACCAGTTCATTGCATTGACAGATACCCTGAAATATTCCTTTTGTCCCTCTGCAGTTAAAATTTTAGCAAAGATTTTAACTATTTTCTGTTAATATCCTGAAAAGGTGTTGATTCCTAATACCCGCGTTCTTGCAAAGCCTTATGATTAAACATTGTCTGTTGACATTCTGCAGGCAGAGAACATCTGACCAGGGAATCTGAACAATATTTTGGAGATACTCGAACATTTCTCACAGGACAAGTAGCTTGTGCTTAAAGGTATGTTTCATTTTTATTATTTTTTAAAGATTAGTTTTTAAGATTTTTTTTGAGACAGGGTTTCTCTTTAGCTTTGGAGCCTGTTCTTTGTAACCGGTTCTTGTAGACCAGGCTGGTCTCAAACTCAGAGAGATCCGCCTGCCTCTCTGTCTCTGCCTTGCAAGTGCTGGGATTAAAGGCATGCGCCACCACCACCTGGTTAAAGGTATGTTTCAATAAGAGCAACTCCTTCTATACCGTTTAGTTGCTCAGTTATCTATAAACAGTCTGTGGGCACTAACTCCTTAAAATCTGTCTCTTATCACCCCCTTATATGGGACAAAATCAAAGCAACGGAGAGAAATTTTTGATCTCAGTGGAATAATATAGTAGAATACAGATTATCAGATGGTTGAACAGAAATGTGTTCAGACAATATTGTTTAAGGACAGGCATTATTACTTGGCATTAACTAAATGGGATTCAACCTCAGTTCTTATTTGCATTCTATTTAGTATGCATGTTTTATACATAGGCACATTCTTTTTTTTCTTTATAGGGTACTAAATATTTTGTACGGCTTTTTATTACTTTATAAATAATACCAATCAAAATTTCCACTTCCTCCCCTCCTNTGCTCCCCCACTCACCCTTCCCCTCCAGTCCTAAGAGAGGGCACGGTACCCTGCCTTGTCGAAAGTCCAAGACACTCCCCCCTCCATCCAGGCTTATGAAGGTATAAAGAGACTAGGATCCCAAAAAGCCAATAAATGCAGTAGAGACAAATCCCAGTGCCATTATTGGCTTCTCAGTCTGCCCCAAATGTCAGCCACATTCAGAGGGTCCAGTTTGA
>LOJH01027740.1:0-17965 GCA_001685095.1 Ellobius talpinus
GCTATAGAAACAAAGGGACTCCCGCCGCCCGGACCCAGCGCCCAAACAGGCTCCATAAAAGGATCTTTATAACACAGAATTTTACATGGAAACAAGCTGACATGTTAATGTTTTAATGTAGAAAATCTGTTTACAATTATAAAAGATCTGACAGTACAGTATTAGCTACCTGAACTACTGTACTTTTTCCCTCTCCATCCTTTCTCTTTCTTCTGTTCTTAATATCTTTTTCTCTCCCTTGTTACTGTGAAAGCAATACATACTCATGGCTATCTATAGAATATTAATATCTGTATATATGGATATAAATATTGTTTAGTTATTATTAAAAATAGGACGTGCAAAAGAAAAGTCGCCCTAGTAACCTCCTCACTCTCCATTCATCTGCTTCAGAATATATACCTTTTTGCACGTTTTCTATTTTCTTCAATGGAAATGAAAATATATGCACATTGCAATATTACATTACAATAATATATGCATACAAATAAATAGTTTGTCTTTAGTAGCAATTTCTTTAGGCTGTACATTAATCCCAATACTATATTTGCTAATAACTTTGTTAGATATATTTCTGGCTATAGTTTTTGGACCTTTGGAATTATTAAATGCTTATTCTTGTATATTTTTGTTTTTATTGAGGATCGGTTTGATTTCAGAGAGCAATCAAATTTTACTTGGAATTAGGTATGTCATGTATACCCATTTGACCTATCTAAACTGATCTTTGGTCAAAAACACCAGAGTAGTCTACACAGTGAGTTCCAGGATAGCCAAAGATACACAGAAAAATCTTGAGTCAAAAAATTTAGAAAACAAAAATACCAGCACAGTAAAGATCATTGTCAAAAGCAACTTAAAAGAAACCTTATAAATTATTATCAACAAAGAATCACAAAAACATTTTGAGAAATGGCAGCATGTATATGTGTTTATCACATCACAAAATGATATAGTCAGTTAAGAAGCTAAAGTTCATTTGAACATATTGATTTTGCTGTGCTAGTATTTAGATATCAGAATGCTGCCATTCTTGCAACAAATTCACCCTAGTTCTCATCCCTAAATGCCTAAGAAGCATCATTGGAGTTCAGCACTGTGTGCATGCAGGGCTAGCTATTTCTTCTGAAAACTCTGAGGGAGCATAATGACAATCTTAGATGTAAGGAAGAGCCATGAGATTTTTCTGTGGGTTTTTTAACACCATTGTACAATTGCTCTTCATTAATTTCCTTCTTTTACTTTCCTTCTCTTCTCCTTTATGACTTCCTTCCTCTCTATTGTACCTTTTTCCTCCTTCCCACTCCTCTCTCTTTTTAATTAAAAAAGGGTCTGATTAGTCTGTTACTGGAACAAAAGTTTCAATTTAGCTTAATTTATCTCTTCACAGAAGCAAGATACATTATCTCAAGACATTCAGTGTCATCATTCTCATCATGAGGAAATAATACTTTTTCAAATCTTTTCATAAGATATTACTTAATTAAATCATTCTTATATACTAATATTCTAAGAATGTCTTTCTTAAAATTAGCTATTATTTTCATTAGTTTTGATGTCCAGTACAGGAATTTGGAATTGAAATTAATAAATCATCATAATATTTTGTGATAAATGCTGCCTGCTTGAGGTAAGAATTGTGGCAAATAATTGTATTTACTTTTAAAATTCATCAACCTATATAAATAGTAAGCAGTAGGTGAAGTGTTCCACTTAAATATTATTAAGATAATGTGTGATTGTGACACTATATATGGCATAAAAGACAGAAATTGTAAAAACCAATCATAATAAGTCAAGTTGGGTATCAAAGAAGGAGGATGATATAGGAGGTGTCTAGTATTTTGAGCTACAAATAGCTGTATAAAAAAGTTTGTTCATGATTTTCCAGATTAAGAACAATACTCTAAAATACATACATGCTTCCTTCAATATTGATTTTCCAGGTGAGACACAATAGGACCACCTGATTATGGATAAAGTTTTTAATTTAATTCCATACTGCTTTATGTCTCTAAACAGCCTAGTTAAACTGATCACTTCCCTTTTGGAATGTGGCATATCATTTCATGGATAGGGGTGAAATGGGTGGAATGGGCATCTTCAAATGGTTTTTATTGAAATTCCATTAACAACGTCTTTCTTGCTGAGTGTGTTGGTTACTGCCTTTAGAAACAACTTTTAGGAAACAGTTGCAGGTAGATCTCTGAGTTTGACCCCAGCCTGGTCTACACTGCAAGTTCCAGGCTAGTCAGGGCTAAATAAGCGTCTTTCTAAAATAAAAGTACAATTTTCTTTATTCACAAAGCATAGATTGAATATCTAGTGGGTATCAATCACTATGGCAACTATTAGGAATATAGAAACATTGAAGGGGGATCTGTCCTTGAGGAATTCCAAATTTGAACATGGAAGTTGAAGTAGGGGAAGGATGTAGTCAGGATGATAAATTGATAATTGTTACAAAAGAAGTATCTAATGGTGTTTCTAAAAGTTTCTCAGTTTCTTATCTTGTTAAAAAATAAGTTAAGGGTAAACATGTAATTAAATCTAAAGCCCAGCTACTTACTAGTTGCAAGTTATCCTTCAAGTTGCCTAAATTCAGTGAACCTAACTTTACTCTTTGTAAATTTGGGGTAATAACTATTCTAGAGTTTGAGTAGGTTTAATGGTTGTGAATATAATATAATTTTCTTTTTTGAATAGTCAATAAAGGCCAGTAATAATGTTGCATGTTAATATAAACATATATGAATATATATTTCCTCATATAGATGTCATGATGTTTGCAGAAGTATTTTTCCTGGAAATGAGATTTTCACAGTTTTAAAAGTGATGGGCACTGGAGAAGAAAATAACTGTATTTTTCTAAAGCCTTACAACTACATGTAGAACACACCAAACATGTTTTTATGGTGATGCATTTTATATATTTCCGGCATGGCATGCATATTATGCTTACCCTAAACACAATAATTTCACTTGCCACTTAACTTGAGTCTCACACATTTTCCTTTCAGATTTCCCTTGTAAGGATCATATCAAGAGAGGCAGTGCACAGAAAAATGGTACCCTCCCCTCCTCCATGTGTCTTCTTTCTAGTCTCTGATATCTTCCCGGGCAATTTGAAGTCTTAAAATTGGACTCACTTTAAGACATCAAAAGCTAGAATTGAATAAATAAACCAAACTGCTTCATCCAGACTTCTGGAAGAAACTCATTTTTTTGTGGTTCTCTTTGTCCTTCAAGTTGATGTCAATTTTTTTCTAATCAATATCTAAATATTTGGTTATTTGGAAAAATCTAAATTGGTTAACCATTTATAGTTTTTTATAAAAACTAGCTAAACATCTGGAACTTTCTGACCTACTAATATTCTACTACACAGCTAAATATGAAATATCAAATGAAAAAATGATATTTGTCTTGGGGCTAAAGTTTCAACTTCATCACAATTTTTTTGCTTAATTGAATATTAGCTTTAAATTCTTTCTATTTATCACCAATTAAATGTCCAGTAGGATATTTTACTTGCTTAACAAATTTTTATAAAGACTGCTTAGTCAGCATATGTGTATTTTAAGAAACATGACTATCATATGCCAGCCTCTGTGTAGTTACTGAGTCAACTAATAAGATATTCTTTTTCCCCAATCCTAACCTAAGTTTGGGTCACATATAGAAGTTTCTATAGACATTTGGTGGTTATTAGAAATAGTAACAAAAGGAAATTTAACAGGTGGATATTATTTATTAATTTAGGAATCATTTCTAAACAGATGGGGAGAAAGCTCAGTCAGTCAAGGGCTTGTTGTATATACAAGAAAATCTAAATTCAGATCCTCAGCCACCACTTAAAAGGCTGTGCATGGTGGCCTGTAATTCTAGTGCTACAGAGATCCACAGAGCATTCCTAAGTATCTCTGGCCTGCTATTCTTGGCAAGTTTCTGAGCTCCAGGTTCACTGAGATGAGAGATTTTGTTTCAAAATCTCAGATGAAAAATACTAGTAGACACATGATGTCAATCTCAGTCCCCCAAATACATTGTCACTCACATATAAAGGTGTATGTTTATACAAAACACACACACATGTACACACAGAGAGACATATTCTAAGCACTTGCTATATGCCATTTAGAAGATAAAGAAATAGGATTCAAGCAATGAAACTGCCAAACTCAATCTCTTCCTTTATGGAAAGTGAAGAGACAGAGGAAAGTGAGCTGTAAAATTAAAATAGTAGCATGATGAAGGATACTTACAAATGCTATAAGAAAATGTACCAGGGACATTAAATCTAGTCCAAAGAGAAGGGAAAACTTGCCATAGTATGTAAAATCATATTGAAAGGTGTTGGAAAAGCAAGGGTGATATATACAAAGAAATCAGGACAAGTGATTGTTGCACTGCAACAGTGATTCTCAACACAGTGTAATTTTGCCTCTACTGGGGAATATTTTGATATCGACAGAGAAGCATTTGATGTCACAACAGAGATGCCACTATATTACAGTGACCAGAGTTTCTGTGGCATTTTTTACTGCCCCTTGTAGAGTACCACTACCAAAACTTTTTCCAAGGAAAATCACTAAAACTGTGAAAGTTGATAATGTATTAGACTCTAGAAGAGAGGAAAGTTGATGAATTAGGAAATCATACAGAAATATAAATAGAGTTAGTTGTTTCAAACATTGCTGAGTATCTATTATGTCCTCGATATGTATAGGTAGAACAGAATTTCTATCCTATTTATTTTCATTGGGTAAGGAAGACAAGTGAACTCCAAGAATAATCATAATAGAAGTAATCATACTGTGATAAAGACATATTAAAGTGAAAAAATATTTAACTGGGATACTAAAATATTATCTGTGATATGATACTTGAATGGATTTTATATGATATGATAGTCGTGATACTCAAATTGATTTGAAGATTTTGTGAATCAGAATATATATTTCTGAAATTTCTGGAATGATTGGTTCAAAGAAGTACAGGTATGGAAGATTTAAAATGTAGTAGGGATGCAAAATCAAGGCTAAAATATGTTATGTGAGAGAAATTAGACTTATTCTATTGGGTGGATGCTTTTCTTTGCCATTATAAGTTGCAACATAACCTGGATAGCGGGAAAGAATAGGTCTAATATGTGAACATATCCTCGACTCCGAAATTCTCATCCAATGAACAAAGGAGTTTCGGAGTGAGTGTCAACTAGGTTTCCCTAATTACAGGGAAATATTGATATCAGTAAAGATTGAGAAAATGAAGCTAGATAGAGGTATGAACACAGATGACACAGTTAAAACACAGCACAGAAAGCACAATTCACATTCAGTTGATGGATATCCTGTGACTTCACTATACATGGGATACACCAATTGAACAAAATTAGCCAATAAATGAACATGTCTTCAACATAATTCCAAATCTGGAGTATCTAATATGCATCTTTCTTAAAATGTGTGGTTTTATATCTTTCAGCATAAGATTATAGCTACTGGTGGTATAGGGGTTTTTGTTGAGTTTTGTCCTATACTACAATAGAACTGAAATTAATTTAGACACTTCATGGAAGAACTGTGGACATTTTAAAACCAAAGAGCTCATATAATTTAATGTCATTTACAACTTTAACTTTGTTTTGAAGCGGCAGGAAGTTTTTAAATTGAAGTAGTAACATAACACAACAATTAAAGCATAAATGGTGGAGTCAGAAAGTCTGGGTGAAATTCTACCTTTATTTACAAGCCTTGAAAAGTTGGATGAGTTTCTAAACTTCTCTCAGCCTCAAATCTTTTATCTGATGAAATGGAAATCATATTTACATCCATTAACAGCACTTCTTGTAAACATAGCATCATCTGTTATAGCACTGCTCAGCACTAAGACATAAATATTTTACATGTTTCCAAAAAAGTAATATTTTATAGAACTCAGGTATTGTGAAATAATGCTCTTGTACACTGTAAAGATTTGTCACTGGTTTCAGGTTAATAAAATGCTGATTGGCCAGAAGCCAGGCAGGAAGTATAGAAGGGTCAATCAGACTATGCAAATTCTGAGAAGAGGAAAGAGTCAATCACAAGCCAGACACAGAGGACGCAAGATGAAAATGCCTTACTGAGAAAAAGTACAAAGCCACATGGCTAAACATAGATAAAGAATTATGGGTTAATTTAAGTTGTAAGAGCTAGTTAATAATAAACTTGAGCTAATAGCCAAACCAGTTTATAATTAATAGAAGTCTCTGGGTGTTTCTTCAGGACTAAATGGTTGTGGGATTGGGCATGAGAGAAATTTCCATCTACACTCAGGCACATGCATCAGGCAACAAAAGAGTTATTGAAACAAAGATTTGTAGAGCTGAAATTCCAGGCTAGTCACAAGATAAACTCTACTTTACAACCATTACCACTGGAGCTCCATTTCTTTTCCTTGGTAGTCTGAAGATTGGAAACTTGAAACTGCAGTGGGTGAGTGGGAGGATTCAGTTTTTAATTCAGTCATTTTTTTCCCAAAAATTCAAAAACTGCTGCAAATATATTAATTCAATTTAGTCTTTAAAATATTTATCCTTTTCTTTCTGGTTAAGTGAAGAATTTTCTAAAGATATGCCAGCAAAGTGAAAAGGAGGAAATTGAAACATGTCAAAAAAAAACTAATCAATAGATACAAAAAGTGTTTTCCAAGTGTCATTGCACATTTATTTACCAATAGCCAAGGGTGTAAGAAAACTAGGCCAGAGTAAAGGTTGATGCATTATTTTCGAATATTTTCACAGTAACCTACTGTCATTTTGACATGTAGTCTTAGAAATTCTGTAAAAATACTACCTTAAATTTTCAACTTAACATAGGTAAATAGGTCAAATATTGGATATGTGAATTGTCTTGATATTAGTTATCCTCTCACAATAAGCACATGTATCAAAGCATCAGTATCGTTATACATGTACTTGGAATATGCACAGTTTTGTCGATCAAACCTCAGCAAAACACAAGAATGCTAAAAAATATTAATTAACATCACGCCACTTTTAGAAAAGTTTGTTTGAGGGAATAAACATTTCTCTGCTTCTGTTTTAGTTTTCGTTGTTTGTTTCTGACAAAGCCTGAAACATTTGTTCTTTTTGAAGTACTTAAAAGCTAGGTGTGGTGAGGCACGCCTAAAAACACAGTACTCAGGAGGATAAGAGAATTGCAAGTTCCAGGACAACCTGGCTTCCATAACCATACTCACTCTCCAAGAGTACTTGGTGCTGGTAGACAAAGGAGTTGAGGTTATATTACCTGTTTTATTTGAGATATATATCCATTACAGTGGAGCAATTTAAAAAATATTGTAAGATTGCCAACCCTCATATGAATAATGAACAAAATGTTCTTTGCACACTATAAGAATTGTTATGCTGTACTCGTGTATAAAATTCTCAAAATATAAAAAGTTAAAATAGAAAAAATAAAGTCATTTCATTTAATTGGCTTTTTAATTGTGCAGCACTATATGGGGCATTCTGGCTGCTCCTGCAAGAGAGTATGAGAGGTTTCGGTGTTGGGGTTGTCTCCTCCCAGGATGTGTCTTCAGTTAAAATCAAATGCATTAAATTTCTTCACTGCATCCAATTACTTTGCTAATTGGAAAGGACAGCATTCCACTTTAATTATATGTTCTCATTTTCTGCATTTCTTTTAATTTATAGAACGATAAAAAGTAAAGTGTTGCAAAAAGCAGACATTTGAAGAGCCATTTGGTACAGTCGCTATTTGACCTTATTTATTTGCATTATCCAGTCTTTCTGTGATTTTTGTTCATCTCCCTAAGCATGGTTTGTTAGCTTCATTGGTTATTTTCAGCAGCACATTAGAAGTCCCCCGAGATCTTTCTTTCTAGCTGACATTTGGTGCTGTTTCTACTGTCACTTTTAAGATTTTGTACTTCTCCAGCTGTCACAGTCTGAGTAATCTGTTGTGTTGTCTACATTAGAGACACTGAGAAGATTCTAGAAATTATGAATAAGTGTCATTGCATTGATATTTCTAATGAGAGTTTGTTTTTGCTTTCTCTAATTAATAATAAATGGAGAAGGGAAAGCAGTTAGACAATATCAAGGAAGTAATAGCAACCCATAGAATGAGAGAAAATATTTGTAAACTGTATAAGAGTAGTGGGGAAATTACATGAATAATGATTGCAAATCAATAATTCAAAAATAAATAAGATAAAAGGGGCAAATGATCTCTAAAGAAGGCACCTAAGTGACCAGTAAGCAAATAAGATCAATATCATTAGCCATCAAGGAAATGAAAACCGAAGAAAAGAATGGCACGTTACATTCACTAGTATGGCTACAAGAAAAAAGAATAACAGTGACAGTAAGGATTAGAGTTGTTGAATAACCTTGTACGTTGTGGCAAAATGTGTTCAATAGTGTGGTCAATGAAAAAACAGGTTTTCTTGTTTTCCTTTTTTTATTTGAGACAGAGTATCTCTGTGTAGCCCTGGTTGTCCTGGAACTAGCGCTATAGATGATACTGACCTTGAACTCAGACATCTGCCTGCCCTTGCCTCCTGAGTGCTGTTATTAAAAGCATATGCCACCACCTCCTAGGACAATAATATATACATAGTATACATTATATTATATATGTATATAAGTTTTAAATGTGTGTGTGTGTGTGTATGTGTGCTTCAAAACAGGGTTTTGTAAGGCCCACAGGTCTACCCCTCCTCCCTGGGCTCATATTAAGGATAGCTTGCAGTTTCTGGCAAACCACCTTGTTGCAATTTCTTGCAAAACTTCCTGTTTGTTCCTGTGCTCCCTCAGCCCCTGCTGGTGGTTAGCTACAAGTTAGTTGTTTACTCCAGCTTGCCCTGGTAATTTCCCACCTGCCTGGGGGGATTTCCATTGTGCAGCAGTTAGGGTATATAAGGTTTTCTCTAAGCTTGAATAAACAGCATTCACCATTTTCTATTCACAGATGATCCACGTCTCTTGTGTTTCAATCTCCAGGCCCTGTGCAGCTCGTGAATCGTCCTGTAGCGCAGGCATTACAAGGTTTCACTCTATAACTGCCCTCTCTCCTGGAACTTGCTCTGTAGACCAGGCTGGCCTCAAACTCACAGAAATCCACCTGCTTTTAATCTCAGCATAGGTGAGGCGAGGCAGGTGGACCTCTGTGAGTTTGAGGCCAGCCGAGCCTGGTCTACAGAGCCAGTTTCTGTACAGCCAGCCCTGTTGTACAAAGAAACCCTGTCTCAAAAATGAAAAAAAAAAGAAAAAAAAGAAAAGTAAAACAACTTTTCAGTTTCTTATAAACAAATATAGTTAATATATGACCCAGTGATTCAGTTCATATTATGTATATACAAAACTAAAAACATCTCCATAGATATGTACTCTGTATGTTCATGGCAGCATTGATAATAAAATTCAAAGTGGAAAGCCACAACATATTCATATTATTAGCGAAATATTTAGCCATAAAAAAGGAGAGTCTTAATTTCAATGCTACAACTAGAAAAGAAAACCTAAAAACATAATTATCTAATTGAAAAATACCACAGGCAAAAGACAAAATATTGTGTGATTCCATTCTATGAAACACCTAGAATAACTAACTTCCTAGAGATATAGTATAGATTAGTAGTTACGACTAGAGGGAAAAGGAAAAGGGCAATGACTAATGAGTAGTATTAAAATTCAAAACTAGCAATAGTTCCAAAGTTCTGGGAGAATAATAAATGTCATTTAATTATGCACTTTTAAGTGTCAATTTTATATGAGAATTATATCCCAATAAAGATGGGATTAAAACAAAATAGGAAGAGAAAACAGTCTATATTGTGTACTTAGTGTTTCAATATCCCCTTGTGATTTTCATGTGTGATTATATTTGATGTTTACAATAGTTGCAAGTGAATATGTGCCTTTATCTTTCTACTTTACATCTGAACAAACTGAAAGAGAGCAAAGTTGTATAAAGCATTATCCAAGGTACCAGAAGCTAAAATTCATCTCCCCCAAGCAATCCAGAACTAAGCTTATTTATTTTTGTATTTTAATGGAAGTTTTATTGATATAATTATCATAACATACAATTATTAATGTAAATGAGCCTTACATTCAGTAGACCTTAGTGTGTTCACATGTAGGAAAACATCTCCATGGTTTAAGGACATTGGAATCATCTTCAAAACAATCCTCATTTTACATGAATGAATTGCATATAAACTATAGCTTAGTAAAAATTTAAAAATTTCATTTAGTGGACTTTAACTGTCATCTCTCTCCTCCTTCATCTTCCACATCCTTAAGACACCAGGAATCTGTCTTTCTTATGGTAGCATAATATTGCTGCTCATCATCACTTGGATCATTGTGTTCTCTCTTCAAACTCTTAGTATATATATATAGATCTGAGGAATTATAAGACTTTCTTTTTAAGAGATGACTTGGAAAATTATCATTTCTCTATACACCTAAAAGACTAAAGAGAAAAACTCTAGGTTTTGACTTGTCCTGCTTTGGAGTCATCTGCTCTGTTTTGATGAAGAGCTAAGTATACTCAAGATGTAAAAATGATGTTTCACTTCTGGGAAGGATTGCAAAACCTGTCAGGAACACTTCTGGGGCTTTAAAATTGACATAATGTCCTCTAGCTAAATGGCTTCGTTAAGTGACTTTACCAGCAACCTTTCCTATCCTCCTTGTCCTGAAGCTACTGCTTTTTTTCCTGACCCTCTTGACTTCAGTTTGAGTCTGTGTCTTTCAGTTAACAAGTTATTTGGGAGAGTGTCAAAAGGTAAATAGTGTCCCCTGGGTTATAATTAACCTAAAAATTAAGAGGTGGAGTTTAAAATCCCCATTAAGTATAAGGAAAACATAAAAGCAAGCTTCTGAATTCGAGTTGGATTTAGAAAGTCACCTTTGAATTAATGAAACTGACTGTACTTCACTATACAGCAAGCAAGTTATTTGAGAGAGAGGGAGAGAGGCAGAGAGAGAGATTAATTTGATGTGTATTACTGACTAATTAAGAATTAGTAGAGGAAAAATCTTTCTAGGAGCTGTTTTCTGTGATACCCACTCATTCACCATGCACATAATGTCCTTCAGTTTTATTTAGCACTAATTTCTGAAATATGCTGTGAGTGTTACATTATTTGAATTATGAATTAGTGCTTTTTCATTAAGCATGGTCACATATTGGGCAACATCATATTTCCATAAAAATTTTGATGATTTATTTTTAAATGTGGAATAATAAAAGCAGTTGTGGTCTTTAAAAATGATTTATAGTGAACACTTACAATCTGATAATAAATTCTAATATGTTCTTATAATAGATACCGGCAGATTATCAATTCTGAGCTAAAAATGATAAACAGTATGGGTATGGTTATTACTATATAAACCTTAAACAACCATGTTGTGCTGGATGTTTACAATGCACGGAGATGCTTAAAATATTTAATTATTAAATTTTCTAATGCTTATTTTAAAATGTGTTTGAAAGCTTCTTCTACAATCATCTTCCTGTAACAGAAAATTTTACACCCCATTTGATGAAAGTCTCTTTGTAGACCCCACAAGCAGAATTATATAAATATAATAAATAATTTTCAAATAAGGAAAATTCAAGAGAGATTCAAAATTATTACTACCTTAAACAATATTAAAACTTTCATTATTCCCATACCTTTGAAATCCTACTTCCCAGAATTTGAATCCAATAGCTTGGGAAGTGATGAGCCCTTGTTTACTTATTTCATCAGGTTCTATTTATTTGATCCCAAACACGCACAAGTATAACTGTTCATTGGTTTATCTTCACCTTTCCATATAACTTTGTCAGGCTAATATTGAAGTTAGTTCATTGAGAAAATGAAATGGCTCAAGTGTGAAACAACCACAGTCAGCAAAGTGTTTTTCTTGAGTTGTTTAGAAATGCAGATGGTTTTGGCAGTTCTTTTGTGACTTGAAGTATAGGTTTCTATATCTAGCAGTTGGAGTTAGGCTTTTTTCATTTTTCATGGATCAGACAAAAGATTATCGAATTCAGAGTTCATATTGCTTATCACTACACCATGGGGGCAGGAAATCAGATAAAAGATAACTGGCACATTTGAGGATTGATGCCCAACCTTGGTTGTGTAGTGATCTAGGTTTAGCAAACACATATCAAAGGGTAACTGAGACTTTTATGGCTACTGAGAGTCTTAGACTAGGTTATCAGTTAATAGCATAATTTTCTTAACATCAAAAAAGGTATTAAATACCAAATTCATCAGGTTTTATCAATATATCTAAGGTATATTGATTATGGATTTAAATTCACTGAGAAGACATCCATGTCGCAGAAAGTTTGTTACCTTTTATAGAGAAAATATTGAAAAATGTATCCAAGTGTTTTTATTTACAGGATTTTTGAGTGATGTAGCAGAGATGATCACCTGTTATTATAAGGTGAGCAAACTTCGGCATTTTTTTAAACCCATGCATATGGGTATAAATAACACAGCTTAATAACATAAAGCTTTTGAACCTATTCTTCAATGTATTTGTGAAATGAGGAAAATCTTTCCTTACATAGTGGAACTCTTCTCAGATTACATTATATCACTGGAAAATGATCAGAAAAAATTAAATTACTTTTCATATTTTAAGGTTTCCTTGTTAATATTTTGATATTTTTCAAATAACTTCCTACTCTAAAGAATGCCAGGGAAATCAGGTCAGCTTCTTCCAGATTAAAAACTGGCAGCATATGCTTTAGTGTTTGGTAAACAAGAAAGAGTTTACCAGTACATACATAGGGGGTATTTTAATTAAAATTAATTAATGAATTTTGTTGGCTTATTCTGGATGAGTCACTGATGTGCTTTAAACTCTTGCAATACATGAAGAATTTGATGTTTAGTTTTGTTTCATTTTTTTTTCCTTTGGAGGACTTGAAGCTAAGTTCCTTGCTCATTGAAAACAGGTCACTTGATCACTGCCTTGATCATTGAAAACAGGTCACTTGATCACTGCCTTGATCATTGAAAACAGATCACTTGATCACTGCCTTGATCATTGAAAACAGGTCACTTGATCACTGCCTTTATCATTGAAAACAGGTCACTTGATCACTGCCTTGATCATTGAAAACAGGTTATTTTCTACCTTCGCTTGTCATAATAATGATCTGAATATCCACGAGAAAAGTATGCACAACTTCAGACTAAGATGCAGCTCTTTGAAACCATAATTTTCATACCATATAACATAGATGAGCTATAGCTAGAGTTGTAAGGCATATAGGAGAAACAAAAGTTAAGAGAACAGAAGCATGCTGCCAACTTCCCCATAGATTAATAGCAATAGTTATATTTAATAAAAATAGGGCCATACTTTTTGCTGTGTGGGTTTGTAAGATATTAATTTATGTAAACGTCATAAAGCAAATAAATGAATAATTATTAAGAAGTGAATCACTATGTGGCATTAATAATGTTAAAACTATAAAAGGTAATTCCTTTCAACAAATTTGAGATTGCATATCAGAATGCAGTATTTGGTGGAATATTAGAGTGTTATTCTCATATATGGTTCATTTGTTATTCTTAGAAGAATACACTAGCCTGGCACATTAAAGAAAGATATTAATGTTTTCTAGTTTGACAATATCTCACAGCAGTGAATTTATGTGGTCATTGATGAGTGATACTTTTGCTAAATAGATGAATTTTTATTTTGATATAGTTTTATTAAGAAAGATTCCATAGAATGATGTGATTTTATAATTTTAAGGCAGCTATACTTTCATAGATATATATCTCACATTTAAAGGCCCAAATCCAAGAAACATGTAAATTTTCTACCCAGATAAAGACATTCTTACTGGCATATTTTCTAATTTACCTATGTTCTGTTGTTTAATTCTAAGCTTGAAACTGACTTTGACACCTATTAATATCTATCTATTTATTTCAGCAACAAATAAGGTTTTGAACCTTATTACCTAATATTGTCTGTTTTTTCCTAATATTAAGCTATACTTAACATAATTGTCAATCATGTTTCTTTTATCAGGCTCACTTAGAATCTTCTGTATTCTAAGAGTTTCACATCAATGCCCTTGCTCTGATCATTGGTCTTATTTTCTTTTTCCTTCTCAGATAGCTCCAACCTCACCAGCCACAATGCTTAATTTGTTCCTTTAGATCTAAAATGTTACTGCAATAAAATATCATTCTGCTATAAAATTACTTCTACTGACACATTTTCTCTGATTATTTATCAAGTATTCTCAGGAAACTTTTTTGGGTTTGGTTTTTCCTTTAAAACAGGTTTAAAATATAAGTAAAGATTCAAGTGAAGAATTAGAGAGAGGGCTAGATATGAATATCATATTATGGATAGTCCTCCTATTTACCTGCTAAGATAAACAATGAATGGGAGAAGAAAATTAGAAAGGAAGACATAGAAAGGAAAAGTAGAGTACAAGAACTGAAGTTACCAACTTAACTGCTCTTCATAAACCCAATGCAAACAGCAGGAATTAACTCTGCTAATTACTTGTGTTCACTTCAAGGTATATTGCTGCTTTTAAACTTAAATTCTAAGTACTTGATGAAGAGAAATTAATGATCTATTGCAGCTCTCAGGTAGGGTTTTTTCTCTAAGAATGCTGAAGCAATTTTTAGAGTTGTCGAATTTAAAAGCGCCCATTAATCGAATCATAATATATAACCAGAGTTGAGAGGATTTATTATACAGTGAAAATTATAATAATAATGTAATCTTTCAAAGTAATTACAACATTAATATTATGCTTGACCAGTTATATTTACATAAGCTGCGTGACACTTACCCTTGTGGTCATTCCCTCTTTATGTATATTCTTCTACTTTCTCCTCTTCATCCTCCTTTCTCCTTATCCACACTTTACTCACCTACTCACCTATCTTCAACATCACTATGCAAGAGAATATATAATCTCATGCATAGTATGACTCAAGTGTGTCCCAAGACCTATTTCTAAAGATTTCTTCTCCAGTATTACATAGATATTTGCTTATAGTTTATGCATTAGACTAAAACAAACAAGAAAAAATATAATTTTGGTGTCTAATGCAAGTATACTCACATATATTGCTTACAAGATACAGAGAATGTAAAATGTTCCACGTTTAAAGATTTATATAGCCTCACCTGTAAACATTAGAAAAGATCGTTGAGGTCTTCTCCACTTTTTAATTAAATTTGGATCGTTTTGTTTTGTTTCAAAGTCCTTTCTTTAAGTGATATTTGACTTGAATGTTCACTGTGAATGGGAGAACATTAGGACTCATAGTCTCTGATCATTATTCATTTTGTGAAAGCTCACAGGTTCCATGGACTTTAAAATAAACTGATTGTCTTGGAGGAGCTATTTTGCGAAGAACATGTGAGCAGAAGCCCAATTTTATGATTCCCAATAGTTACATTTGTGTGTTTCAAGAAGAATTTACCAGAATTTCTTATGTTCTTGAAGTAATCAGGTTAACATGGTTGTCATAATACTGCATGCATTGCCAAATAGTCAGCTGATGACCATAAGGAAAATAATGCAAAGGGATAGGTGGGAGAGCAATTCTGAAACAAAGTGCGCTTTGCACATTGTACAACATCTAAGAGAATCTCTGAAGTACAGCTGAGTCTGAAGATTGGGTAGGGGTGTTTTATTATTGATAATTCATGTTTAACGACTCCCCGATTGATATTAAAGCAGTATCAAAGTTAACAGAAAAGCGAATGAATTGTAGGTCAGGTTGTCCCAACAGCAGAAGATTACTTTCTGAAAACAAATAGCAATATCTGCCGAAAACCAGTTTACTGAAGTCATGAGCCTAAATTTTATTGCAAAACTACAAATGATGAATAGTATCAATTTTTCCCTTCAGATCAGATATTTAAGATCCACAGGAAGGATATTGCATATGGCAAAACAGATGTACTCAGAAAATACAACCAGAACTATGGATGCTAAAATACTGAATCCAAATATAACCTTATTCATCACAATGTATTATATTAATTAGGAGGAAAGTTAATAGCATGCCATATACTTAGTGATGTTTTAAAATTCTATGACTGACAAGAGTTTCTATCCCAGGCTTATAAATGTGTTTTTCTTCAAGAGATGTACTTTTTTTCAGCTTGCAGAACTGTGTATGAGTGTTAGAGAGGGACTGAAAATAAAGCAGAAAAACAAACACCATAGCATGAAATTATAAGGTACTTTTATTGACGTCTTGTTCTTTCTTTATCTTTATAATTGAAATATAATTACATCATTTCTCCTCTTCCCTTTCTTTCCTCCAACCCATATGATGCTCTGGCTTTGCACTCTCAAATTTACAGATTCTTTTTCACACACATATATATATATATATATATATGAAATATATATTTGAATGTATGTATTATTCCTAAATAAGTCAATGCAACTTCCTTCAGAAAAACTTTCCTTTCTGAAATTTACAGAAACAAGTGGATATCCAGATTTATATATCTTGGAAGCACCTACTTATGAAAAGACTGTGAGACTGTACATGTCAAGTTAGGTATGGGAATGATTATATAGAAGGGTACAATGAAAGTGAGAGATTCTTCCTGAGGTTTAAGTGTTAAGGTAAAATCACTGCTGCATACAAAACACACTGGGAATAATTTAGTAGTTGATCAGTAAAGGAAAGGGACATATTTTCAAAAACCACAACCCTTTGGTATTGGAAGGGTTTGATATGCTAATGACATGTATAAAAACAAGTGACAAGATTGTTATCATTTGGTCAAAGAAAGACAGACTTATAACGCACAGTTTGAAGAGATGAGATCTAAATTATGTCAATTAAACTTTGATAGTGCTGTGACAATCTGGTGTGTCGTTATGTGGTACATCTTGAGAAATAGGGTTACAATTATTTTAAATCACTGACAGTACATTTTATACCAATTAAATAGGAATTACCAAGAAATATATTAAATCTGAGCAAGGTTAATAAGAAAATGCTCAACATTTTCATAACTGCCCTCCAAACAGATGGTCTTCTGTAGCATGTAAGATGAAAGCTAGAATCAAAGTAATGTTTCATTATTTCAATATGTATTATAAACTGCATTACATTCTGGAATTACTATACTTTTAGGCTGTAGGAATTTTCTTTTGTTTTGATTGATCACTAGATAGTGACATTTAACTACCTTCATTTCTCATTAAGACTTTTCGTGTACATGTATAATTTCTGATAAAGTCTACCCAATGTGTATTTTTTCTTTACTGTATGCTTATTTATTGTAGGCCTACCAATATGAACACTAAGAGGTAATTAGAATGATTACTAATGATTTACAAACGATGAATGAATACAACTGATTTTTAACTAAGTGTTTTTCGTGGCCCTGATGGGGGAAAATATATAGTAGAGTTTCCAGCTCAAAATGGACTGTTATGTGCCTATAAGACCTGTTATAAACGGTAAAATTATTTCATAAACCACATATATAATTACCATTTGTATAATAGCATATTTGTTTAACTGTGTAAAGATCTGTTGCATTTTTATGTTGCATTTGTTTAACTATTTAAAGATTTATTTCTGTTTCACTATGTCTGCCTTAGACACCTGATTGGTCTAATAAAAAGCAAAACAGCCAACAGCTAGGCAAAGAAAGCATAGGTGGGTCAAGTGAGAAGAGAGAAAAGGTGAGTCAGTCAGCCCGGAAGCAGAAAAGTAGGACATACAGAATGAAATAAAAGGTAAAAAACTCTGAGACAAAGCATAGATGAAGAGAAACCGGCTAATCTGAGAGTTGTTGGGACAAACCTAAACTAAGGCCAAGCATTCATAATTAAGAATTAGCCCCCATGTCATGACTTGGTCAACAAGACAAAACGACAGCCTACAGAATGGGAAAAGATCTTCACCAACC
>LOJH01027742.1:0-15432 GCA_001685095.1 Ellobius talpinus
GCCACACAGCCAGTCACAGAGTAAGAAGGAAAGAAACATACTTATATAGAATAAAGGAAGGTTAAAAAAAAATCCAAAAAAATCCAGAGGCAAAATGTAGTTAAAGAGAAACGGGACAATTTGAGTTAGAAAAGCTGGCTATAAAATCAAGCTAAGGCTGGGCATTCATAAGTAAGAATAAATAACTGTGTATTTGTTTGGTAGCTGGGTGGCAGACCCTCAAAGAGTGAAAAAATAAAACAAACTACAGTGAGTCCACCATAGTTAATGTACGTCTACACGGCCTTGCATAACATAGCTTTTTCAGTGACACTGGGTGCTCTATTGGTGTACACGTAGCTTTATTGCTATAGTTCCATTCTAAGTTGTAGCTTTGATAACGCAATCTGGTGTTCTTATTTAGTTTTGCTTTTAAATAGTTTATTTATTTACCTATTTTTGACTTTATTTTTTAAGAATTATAATATATAAAAATGTAATATATACTAATGTATAATGTATTGTATATTAATATATAATACAGTATAACTAATATATAATAATTTATATATGTATAATGAAGTGCAGTCACTAAATCTTTTGAGTCTGAATTCTTAGTAGAATTGCAAAAACTTTATTTCTTTCAGTTAACTTGCATATTTGCTTGTACTTTATTTACTTTTATAAATCTTTTTAAGTTAAGTTTGTCTCCTAACTATAATATAAATTTATCATACTCTTTAGGTAAATTAAAAGTTTTTATCTTAATGTGGATGGTAGCCTCACACATATTTGTTGATACATATTTTAAGAGTCTCCAAATACAGATTTGTTTGTTTGGATAACTTTCATGTTTTGTATTATAATTATTGTCAGCATTTAAAAGTTCATTATATGTTTCTTTAATGTGTTAATCTCTGACTATCCTTTTCAAATGTATTCTGGTATTTTGGAGAATTATGTTTTTGTCCAAGTAGTCAATTCAGGTTTATCCTATTTTAATATTCATGCTGCTCTATTCCCTTACCTAATTACTGTCTAGTATCCGTTTTAATTAAGTTCTCCCCACTTTTGTAAATTTTGAACACAGTAGTTGATGAGCTTTTATCTCTTGACCGCTTTCATTCCCACTTATTACCTGAATTTAGCTGCAGGACTCTCACTTAGAGCACATGCCACCATCAACACAGGCTTGTCCTGCTTCTCACTTCACCCCAGGCCCACAGCCAGTCTCTGTGAAGCTGCTGGAAGACGAAAACCTTCCAGGTCTTTCCCTTCTTATGCTTAAAAAGGCAGTAAGCACAGCCGAGAAAGCGAGAGACCAGCTGAGATGCCTGGAAGAAGCTTGTGAGGGGACTGCAGGCTGTGCAGTGTGCTCCGCTGCCAGCTTTCCACGCTGGGGTGGGCCTTGGTAATGCAGCTGCTGCTTTTGAGTCACATCTGTTCCCACAGGAAACCTCTCACCTTTGCTCTTGTTAGTAGCGCTGATAAAAACGCATTGGTTCACGAAGGTGGGTTTTGATGGTGTCTTTAGTCTGTTGTTGGTGCGTAGTTGTTCGCACCTTCTCAGGAATCCGGTCACGTGGGAAAACAGAAAAAGCGTGCCTGTTCTCTCCAGACACGCTTGCTACAGTGCCCATTAAACTTTGAGCCACTTACCCTGAGTCTTGTGCCTGCTCTTTTAAAAACATTTATTGCCATACTGTCTCACTAAATTGCCCAGGCTTTTCCTGACCACCCTCAATTTCTTTTGAGTCCTATCTTTTCAATCCATACTTGGTTGAATCTGTAGGTGGGAAACTCTACGCGCGGAGGGCTGCCGGTGTCCATTTTTACAATACTCCGAACTAAAGATTTCCCATGGCAGCAAATCGAAATTACAGAGCGAGCCCTATTTGTTTCTGAAGTTTCTCCAGCCGGGGCCTCCTCTGGGAAGATTCTCTGACATTCCTTCTCTTAGTGGGAGATTGTGTTCCGCGGGGATGGAGGGACATTTGTATGCACAACACCTGCAGTGGGGCTTAAGCGGCTTAATGAGAAATAACCAAAGGCTTTTGTGCTGAGGTGTCAGACTGGCAAATGAAGGCACATGAAAGTTTCCTCTGAACTTTAGGAGGAAAAAGAAGTGATTGCTGCAGAATACTCTCAGGTGTTTTTCTGTCTGGGCACAGAATGCAGAGCAATTGGGGACATGTGTCTGCTCAGACGTAGCACTGAATGGGACAAACAGCGTTGGCCTGTGTCCCATAAACTTATGTTAAAGAAGGAGCTGGGGAAGGTTCCCCAGCAGAGGGTTTGAGTATGATTTATGAAAACATGACTTTTGTTCTTTTAAAAAAAAAATCACTGTTTGCAAAACATGCACCTTAACTTTGAAGCTCTGCACTTTTCGGACGGCAGAAACCGAATGGGCGATGTTAGTTATGTCCATTTCGTTTGCTAAAATTAAGCACTTTTACTTTTGCATCTTAAAATTTGATGGAATGGTAATTTTCCTGGGTTTTAGTAGCTCTAAATCAAAATTGGTCAAATCAATTTAAGTATAATTTAGTGAAATAAAGCGTTTGCCTGTGGTCTGACAGCTTCCATGAATAATGCATCTCTAATAGCTGCCAATTAAGGTACTTCCTGGAGACTTATGATGGAGGTGGGGATGTCTCTAAGGGTGATTCATGGCACCAACTCGACCGTTCTCTGCACAAAGTGACTCCTACAGCATATAAATGACTATATGGCAGGAATGTCACAGAAAATGCTTCCCGTGACTCTGTCTGCTGTGTCCTACACCCTTTTGTTCCATTCTTCCAGCCAGCAATTCCAGAACTGGAACCACAGAACCTTTAGACCCAAAGGAACCTGTTGCATGATCAGTTATAACCCCCTTTCACACCAAATCCTCATTATAATATGCACTTCCTACACGTAATGCAAACACCTCAGAACCTGAGTGTGCACCAACCCCTCCAAGGACACGCAGAATCTGGAATTCCATAAAGATGAAAGAAAATATTTATAGTGGTCAACATCAGAAGCCTGAATAAACAGAAGAAGCTGAGGGGTATGACCAACAGTGGGAGCCATGGGTGGGAAGAGGACTATGTCCAAGGGTGTAATCCATGTGTGAGAAGAGATGCCAGAGACAGATTTAGGTGACTGTCAAAGAGGAGAAAGTCTTTATGACATGGGTTGAATAATGCCACCCCTCTGTCATGTAAAGGTCCACGGTCTTCTTGTTAAACATGGGATAGAGCTGGGGGGGCTCTGATACTGCCCTTGTAAAGAGAACCCATCTAATGTTAGAAAGCAGTGGCTCCCTGTTCCTCTTCAGTTGGAATCCCTGTTCTAATGCATTCTCTGAGCCTTCTTCTGAGCTTTTCCTGCAGGTTCAAGTACCCAGCTCTGAGGACTGTGGAAGAACAGGTGGGGCCTCCAAGGAAGGCTGTTCCTAGTGGTGCCGCCAGCTGCCTTCTCTCCTTGTCCAGAGTCATAGGTGAAGACTTGAGGCAGGTGTGACAATAGGTGCAATGAAGTCAACTAGCCACCACCATGGGAAGAGATGGGTGCCAGCCCGGTAAGACAGCCCTGTGCTGGATTCTCAAGTTCCTCGCTGTTTTGATGAACAGGCTGAGGAGGCAATCAAGAAGAGTGCCGATGAGCCAACCTCTGTGCTGTGGGGCTCTCTAGTGTTTCAGCTTCACCGCGGCTCCTGTTAGTGCATACTTTTCCCTTCATCTTTTTCAATGACCAACATTTCTCCAGCTGGTCTCTTATCTCCGGAAACCACACATCAGACCTGCAGTCTCCTGCTTTTGACTTGCCATCTTGACCTTGGTCTTTGGATACTTCAAGTATGTGATGATCTTCTCTGTTGGCCCACTGGCAAAAACTGGAAGAATTCATGTGTTAATGTCAAAAACAGGCCACATTCAAGGAGCGATGATGGCTTCCTTCACCGTTTTGCATGCTTGAATTGCATGCAGTGTTCTGTAAGGACTGGAGAATGATCTTAGACAACTGTGCTTTTGGTTTTGAGTGAGGGGGCTTTATTAAGTATACAGCAAGCAAAAGAAAAGGAATACACAGAATGCATGGCAGGTGGAAGCTGCCGTTAAAACTGGGCCTTCGCAGCATCTAGCAGAGGTGACTGGCATGGACCACCTGGGAGAGCAGACCAAATCCGGAGTTTACAAACTTGGCTGAAGTGGACCGAGGAAGCCCTGCTGAGAAAGCCCGCTGGAGTTCCCAACTGAGAGAGTCTGAGTGAAGCAGAGTGTCACCTCAGGTGAAGCTTCCAAAAAAGAGATCAAATGGCCACACAGAGAGATAATAGCATCAAATTGAACATTTACAGTCATCCATCAGGAATGGCAGGGAAGATGAGGCTATCAGCTGAGTTCCTGATTGAGCTTCCCATGGCCAAAGTTCTGGCTTCCTGTTGCTACTACAGGCATTTTTATATTGTGAGAAACAGTTTGTCTTCTAGCTGTTCCCAAGAGCACAATGTCTTTGATGCTCTTAGCTGCTGGCTGTTTTCCTCTGGCCCTGTCACAGAGTCAGGGCATCAGCCTGCCCTGAGGCCAGGGGTCCTGGAGGAGGCCTGAAATGAGCATGTTGATGTCTAAGACAAGGGAACCTTCTTGGGTGCCAGGGTTCAACAAGCTTCAACAGCAGATGACAATTTTCCAGTCCAGTGTATGTTCCAAAGTTCATGTAGTACAGCAGGTATGTGCTCGGCAAACCCTGACTTCCGTTTTCTGAGCCTCCACCATGTTTGCTAAATGGATCTGTCCCTCTGGCAATGGACCATCTACTCATAAGAATCCAGTGTCCTCCCTGGATTCTGTCTGCACCTCTCCTGTGGAAGCCCCAGTCAGGGGAGGGAGGCATCTGGATGGAGATTTTGCAAGTGGGAGGCATTGCTAGAATGAGGCCCTCTCTAGAAAGGGCCTGCTGGTGCTCACTCCACCTGTAGAGGGCAGTTCTGGGAGCTGCATCCCTAATTACTAAAATGAAATAGCTTTAGTTATTTGAAACATGAAAATTTTTATTTCAGTCTGACTATATTACTGTTGATGAGAAAAAGAAGTAACTATCCCCTTAAAGAGGATAATAGATAATATAGTCTTGAGTCAAATATTAGTGACCATGGCCCAGGAACACAGATTTAGGTTACTCTAAATTCCATGCTCCAACATGGAAGCAGTTTATGAAGCTTTTAAAATAACAGAACAAAGAAATTTGTAAATGAATGCAGTTTTAAGATACATTGGTGGAAATATTAAGTGGGTGTTTACAGTAAACCGAAGGAATCTCGGCTATAGGCCTCAGATTTGGTCCAATGACTTGCTCAGCCTTTTGGTTGCTGGAAACTAGGGTTTGTTTAATTTTGCTTATTCTAGGATGTTCTTATCTACGACGATCATCTAGCATCTATTACAGATGTTAGACCTGACACAAACACGGGCAAGAAATGGCTACTTAGGAATTACAGCTGGCTTTGGACCTATATATAACATCACAACCTCTCCACCTCACTGAGTTCTTAACCAGGCTTCTGGAGGACTTGAAAATGCAGCTTCTTCCTGTGAAGCTGTGTGCACGCCTAAATGGTCCTTTCTCATTCCGAGGGAGAGCCGAGAGCTTCCTTTTTCTTTGTTCCCCATTGTGTGGCGCCCTCATCAACTTTTGCATCATAGGCCAATTAACTTAGAACAATACGCGCACAAACGTAGATAGGGCGCTCTTGATTTGGGGCCGCAGCTGAGGGGGTATTAATTCTCCAATATGTAGTTTTATGATGAAGTTCAGTATTAGGCAAATAATAAACCTTGTAAGAGCGTCTCGCCCTCTGATTCCAGTGATGGAGGCATGACCACACACACATGCTTGCACACAAAATAAATGAGTAGGGGTTAAAGCAATGGTTAAGAGGATTTACTACTCTTCCAGAAGACCACAGTTGTTGGCTTGTCACCCCTTGTAACTGGTAACTCTAGCTATGGGGAGTCTGATACCTCTGGTCTCCATGGGAACCTGCACACACACACACACACACACACACACACACAGAAATGCATACATATACTTTAAAATTGTAAAAATAAGTGTAATAAAACAAAAAGAAAAATATATTGACTGATATTGATTATGTAAGATGTGGGTTAATTTTAAAAAATTTATGTACATAGGTGTTTTGTCTGCATATATGGTGATGTTCCTCATGTATGTATGGTGTCTGCGGAGAACAGAGAAAGTACTGGATCCCCTGGAGCTGGAGTTCCAGATGGTTGTGAACCACTATGTGGGTGCTGTGAATTGATCTAATTAATTTAATTAATTAAGCCAGTGTGCTTAATTACTGAGCCACCTCTCTCCAGCCCCTTAATTTTTTATAAATACATTCTACCTTCTAGCAAAAATTTAAATATACAATATAGTGTGGCCAAGGAGAGGAGCAGGGTTATACAATGGAAGTGGATCATCTTATCAAACTTTATCGCTGTGGATCAGCCAACTGAACCGGAAGAGATTAGATTCCTCAGAGATCTCACACATCCCATGTTGATATAGCAATCAACACTGTTCCAATGGACAAAATATGACCTCATCTCCAGATGCCAGAGTGCATGCTATGATCTGTGTATTCAACATTTCAGTATACATTCCTATTCTGTGTATGATTCTTTGTGTTAAGTTATTGTGTCCATGATTAAATTATTAACATTCTAGTTAAGTTAGGTGCAGCACTAGGGGTCTGGCTCCCATTTCGACATGAAGACCATCAGAAGTTTGGTGACGACTCCATTCTGGAATGTGGGAGCATTGACATGCAGAGTGGAGTCCTCCATAAACACAACAGACCCACAGCACTTAATAAGGCAATGAGCTCCCAGAAGCCTTTGAGAAGAGGAAATTTTCTAGGAATTCAATTTTAACATCAAAGCTACAAAATTTTTGGTGTATACCAGTTGCACAAAGAAATCTAACATTTTTGGAAGGACCAGTAACCATCTACCATAAAACTCAGCGAATCAGCACAAAGACCCTAACTCACATGTAGACAGTTCTGGAGTCTGGGGTGTCCCTTTGAGTACACAGAGCAGGCAGCCCCATGGTCCTTACAGCAGGGTGACTCAATTTACCTCCTGGAGGTCAAAAGTCCCTCTCGTTTACCACAGAGCTTGGAAATTCACATCTCTCTTTGGAGTAAGAGCAGAGACACCTCAGTAGCAACACATCTATCCCATCACAGAAACCAAAGGGGGTATGTCCTGTCAACACATTTCCTTGGGCAGCAGCTAGCTGCTTGTATGGCTACAAGAGTCTCCCATGGGGACCTGGAGAACCACTGACTCTCTGAGGTGCACCTTGTACTTGAACACCCTCTGCCCCACCTACTGTTGCACCTCGGTCTACAGAGGCGGGTTCACACATCAGGTGTGAGACAAGAGACAGCCACAAAACTGGGAACAGACAAAAGTCCAATAAAAATCTCACGGCAGCGGCAGCGAGGAGGGTTCAGCTAATCTGCCGGCTTTAAGGCTGGACGAGGCTTCAGTGGGGGCAGGAACACCGTTTACAATGACTGAGAGAGAAGGGATAAGAAGAATCAGTGTGGATGGAGGGTGCCGAGGCAGACAGAACCCTGTGCATCAGAGACCGTGTTCTGAAGCTGTGTGAGATGCATGGAGGAAGCATGGGGGAGGGAGGGAGGCTGAGGAGGGACCATGCGAAACAGCGATATCGAGCTCCTGATGTCACCATGCTCACTGTGGTGGTTAACACTGTCAACTCGTCACAGTCATGGAGCACGCAGAGATGAAGGCTAGCACCCAGATGCCAGCCTGGTTCGCAGCTGGGACCTCCCAGGCTCTCGTCACGTGGGCAGAGGAGACCGCCTGCTACCCTTAGCTTTATAGCATCTTCAGACACCTCTACTCCCCTTCCAGAAAGGGGCAAGGCTGTGTCAGTGAGGTTAATAGAAAGGACCCATCAAGAGCCTGAGTGTCAGAATGACTTTCCAGGCTGGCTGTAAGAGTTTCTGACAGCAGCCTTATGGGGTTTGTGGCTGAGTTGTTTCTAATCCAATTGAAGTGGCAGGCTGAGTCACACTTCAAAACCATGGTAGAAATGTTTGATACGGTAAAATAATTGTGGGTTTTGTGTGTGTTCATCGTGCACAGTGACAGTTTGTCTTCATTTGGCTGTTTTTATGTTGGCACACCATGTACTTTAACTGGATCTACCCACCCTCCATTTCTCCAGTCTTAATGTACTCTTGCTTCTGCTTTTCATAAAAAAATGTGGGTCCATAAATGAAAGAAATATGTATCTGCATCTCGTTTACCTCACTTTGATAATCTTCAGTTGCTTCTAGTTTTACACAATTGATATCATTTTGTTCTTTTTGATGGTTGAATAAAATGCCATTGTGTGTGTGTGTGTGTAATGCTTTCTACATCTATTCATCCTTTGAGAGACATTTAGGCTAATAATACTTAACTATTGTGAACAGTATTGTAGTATGATATGGGATGCCCCTCTGTATGCTATGAATATGTCTCACTACCACTGGTTATTAAAGAAGCTGTTTTGGCCAGTGGTTGAGTAGAATAAAACCAACTGGGAAATCTGAGCAGGGATATATAGAGAGTAGGCGGAGTCAAGGAGATGCCATGTAGCTGCTAGCTAGCAATCTGCTTAAGCTATTGGCCAAACAGTGTTGTAATTAATATATTTCTGTATTATTATTTGGGTCTGGGCATCAGGAAATTACCAAGCAGTCTCTGCTTACAGTAATATACATGGATATGCTGGTGTCTCTGTGGTGTGTCAACTCACTTAGAGTCCTTTGGTAAATTCTTAGGAGTGGTTTATCTGGGTCATATGGTGGTTCTTACTTTAGGTTTTTAAGGAGCTGTCATACTGATTTCCACAGTGGCTGGCTCACTGGTTTGTGCTCCCATTAGCAACACAGAAGGACTCTTCTTTCCCAAATCCTCTCCAGCATTTGTTAGTTTTCTTTATAGTTCTGATGGGGGTGGGGGAGACTTGGAACCTGGATGAGTTTGCATTTCCCTAACGTGTAGAACATTTTTCATGTACTTATTGGCCATTTGCACTTCATCTTCTGGGTGCTATTTCATAATCTTATTTATTGATTCATTTCAAATCAAAGGTCTAGTCAACTGCAGTTAAGAAAATACTTGCAAATAAAAGTCTATAAAAATCTTTGAGAGAACCTCTGGGTGGATTTGGGCTGTTTCCTGGGTTAGGTTAAGCTCAGTTCCCACTTGGGCACTTTTCTAAACAGGTAGAAGAGTGCAGCCTTCCAGGCATGAATCAAGTTATAGAGGTGATGTAGGATCCCCTCTCTATGCTGTGAATGTTTTATTACCATTGGTTAATAAAAGAAGCTGTTTAGGCCTTCAGAAAGACAGAATAGAGCTAGGCAGGAAAACTAAACTGAATGCTGGGAGAAAGTAGGCAGAGTCAGAGAGATGCCATATAGCCACCAAAGGAGAAAGATGCCCATGGGAGCTCATGAGAACCTTACCAGTAGGCCACGACCTCGTGGTAATGCACAGATGGGTTAATTTAAGATATAAGAGCTAGCTAGCAATATGTGTAAGTGATTGGCCAAGCAGTGTTTTAATTAATACAGTTTCTGTGATTATTTTGGGTCTGGGCTGCCAAGAAATGAATGAGCAGTCTCTGCTTACATAGAGGGTGCTCTCACATTAAAAGAAAAGGCTCACTGGCTAATGGCGACCAGGTCATCTGTAGACTGTCAAGAAGAAAGGGTGAGCAGAGCCTGCTGGGTGTCAGCGTTAGAATACTGTCACCTCCATGTCCCACTTGTTTAGATTCTGTCACTCTTCTTTAACACTCCAGTTTTGTGTTGTCTCTCATTCCTCCCTCTCCTTGAGGGTGATTTGAGAGTTTGAGATTTCAACTATCTCTATTACACATACACGTAACATTTGGTTATGAGGTTCACTAGTGGCAAACCTCTGTGTCTTTGAGGCTAACATGTCCTGTGGTACCTGTTGTATTGTAGACTCTAAATCTGAGCCCTGGGTGCTTTAATACTGCAGCAAAGGGCACCCCAGGACTTAGAGAACTCATGGTGGCATTATTTTCTTGTAAAGACTCAGGAGCCGTGCCTTGCACTAGACATGCAAGAGGTCAGTGTTCCATTCCTGGGTGTCCCTTAGTGTCCCACTGGTAAGGGAGGGTCCTTAGCTAGGTGATATGGATGGATGTGTTGGTTATTAGTATTCATGCTTCTAAATTTTCACGATGAGATATAGGGAAGATTTTTCCTAAACAAATTTCTCTTTACACAGCAATACATTGATGTCAATATTAGGGGAGTAGTTAGTTTGTGTAGTGAGCCCGAGACAGAATAAAACTTACGGAGTTGGTTTTGTGCCGGAAGCAAGCATTGTGGCCAGGGAAGTCTCCCACAAAGAGAAAAGAGAAAGCAAGGCAGAATTCCATAGTGTGGGTCAGGGGTGGGAAGAAATAGAGGCTTCCCACCAGAGAGGAAGAACAATAAGAAAGCAATAATGATCAAGATACATTGTATCAGTGTATGAAAAATTTAAAGAGTAATAAAAAAAGTCACTTAAAATGTAACACCCATCTCTTAGTTTCTTTGAAATATTTTATGTTGTATTATGTTACATATTTACATCTAAAGTGATGTAACTGAGACCTATTAAGTTGAGATAGAAAAAGAACAACAGTGCGTGCTCTAGAGACAGATGAGAGCTGGTAAAAGGTGGTAAAAATTATCTCCTGCAGGGTCCTGGGGGGTGGGACCCGAGGAAGGCCGTCACCTCAGCTCAAAGTCCTCAAACCAACACATCTGTTCATGACCCATTTGGCCGCTGAGCTGAAAGCCTGGACTCCAGAAAGTTGACCATCCTCTCTTGAGGATGCGCTGCTGTGAGGTCAGAACTGGGTGTAGGATCCCTTCACATGCCTACACTTCATAGGTGGCGTACTGATACATGCTGACACACGCTCACACTTTGTGTGCGTAATATTTTATATGTGGTGTTATTCAACCAGCGACGATCGAATCCACCTGCTAGTTATGTGCCTCCTGTCACTGGCTTGTTAGATTGAACTTTATGCAAACTGTAGCACATAAGAGGTAGCTTGGCAGCCTTCTCTCCATAGCTGCATGCTCTTGATTCCTGTAGTGTGCAGGAATGCTTGTGCTAAGGAAAGATGTGATCTGTCCTAGGTATGTTGTGGGGTGTTCATGTCTGGAAGCTACGTACCCGCAGCATGTGGGAAGCGACTGTGGTCAGCGTGAGTTGGAGTTGGTCTTAGGCTTCAATGCAGCTGCACATGGGTGGTGCACCCCGGCTTTTGGCACTGTTGGAGGTTTTCATGGATGGGGTACCCTGACTTGGCACCATTGGGTGTTTTCATGGATGGGGCAGGTGTGGCTTCTTTTCAGGGACCTACCAGCTGAGGTGTTGACAAACTGACAGAAACCAAGGGTGCTGACACTCTAGGAAGCCATGTTGTCATGGTAACCAGTGCAGGTGTGATGCTGCAGGAGGAAGGAGCTTTTTGCTCTACCCACATGCCGAGGCTAGGTGCCACAATGGTGAACAGTTTACATGATTTCTCTAGAAAGATGGTACCACACAGAGATGTAGCTTGTGTTCTTCCCAGTCCCTGGAGATGCATCCGTGAGTGTTTATATGCGTGTTTTACGGAAAAATTCTACCTACTGTATTTTGCTCTTTAATAGAGAGGGGGTGGGGAGGATGGAGAGAGAGAAAGCATGCTGGCCTTTTGTTATCCAGAGAGCTGAGAAAATGACTTGCATGCCCTGTTATAGTGTAGCAGACCCTGGGACCTCAGAAGGTGACGGAAGGAAGCTAAACAGTGAAGTTATGTGTGGGCAGGTCACCCAGCTACAAGAAAGCCAGAATTAAAAACCCACAAATGCATTTATCCATTCATGTGCTAATTTTTTCCCTTCCTTCCTTCTTCTTCCATCCTTCCCCCCCTCTCTTGTTTCTTCCTTCTGTTTTGAGACAGGCTATCATAATGTCCCAGTTGTCCTGAAGTTGAATCCTCCCACTTCAACCTCCAAGCGCTGGAATTGCAGGCATTTCCCACCATGCCTTGCTCAAGATAACATATTGCATCACATGCAATCGTGTACTAGGCACTGTTATCATGGTGGGCATTTTGCTACAAACACAGTAGAAATTCCTTTTATCCTTGAAGCTATGTTCCAGCAGGAGAGGTGTGTGGTGCATGCAAATAAAAGATGGCTCTTCTTCCCTTTCCCTCCTTCCTGCTCCTTCCCTCCTCACCCCTTCTATTCATTCCAGGTCTCCTTTTTCTGTTACCCTTCCCCTCTCTTCCCTTCCCTCCTCCCCTTTCTTTCCAGTTGCTCTCCTTTCTCTCTTCTTCTTCCTTCTTTCTTCTTCTTTTCTTTCCCCTTCCCTTCCCCCCATTCCTTCCCATTCTCCCCCCTCATCCTTATGCTTCTGTGATGTCTCCTTTGATTCATTTTCCAAGGTGGAGGACTAGCTGGAAGCAGCTCCACCTATATATTGTACATATTTAGAGTTAGGCAGATGAAGAAATACGGTCTGAGGGGTGGACTAGCTAGACCCTCAAAGGGGAGACAGTCAGCTATGGAGAGAAGTCACAGTCCTCTCACCATTCTTTGGTTGGGGACCTCTTTGTTAGTCAGTCTCCTCCCAACTCCTGGACCCGATGACCCCATCTTCATCTTTAATGTCGTGAAGGAATGGTCAAAGATGCCTACCTTACTCCTGCTAGACAGTGGGGAGGGGGAGTTTCCTTCGAGTTTTCAATTCAGTGTTCATTACTTTGGCGGTTCTCTAATTTCTTCAGAGAGATCTATGTTGAGCAAGTGACCCCAAATAACCATAGGAAATGAAGGGGTGATTGCTGGCTAGTCTGGATCCTGGATGATGAATGGGAGAGAATGGGGGTGTCAGAGTTTCACAAGGACTAATGCAGGGATTAGAAAAGGGTCCAGAGATTGGAGCCAGAGGAGACCTGACAGCTGCACTTCGAGCAGAATTAGCAGAAGGCAACCCCCAGCCCTGGCCCCTGCATTTTGAGCAGGGTTAACAGAAGACAAAAAACTTCCATGAACAGCACTGACATTAGGGAAGCAAAGACTGCACTGGTCTGGCAGTCCGAAGCGGGATAGTAGCCGATTTGATAGAATACTGAAAAGATGAAGTGTTAATGTATGTGAGATAAAGGATCTGATATTTGATCATCTTTAGTAGATAGAGTGGAGATTTTAATGCACATCCTTGATGTTTCAAGTTGTGTGCTCTTTTCTTGCGCTTTTTATTGCAGAAGATTTATTTTTTTAAATTAGGTGTGTGGGAAGGGTACCTGTGCAGCTAGAAGAGAGAGTTAGTTCCTTTGGAGCTAGAATTTCAATTGGTTGTGAGGTGCCTGAGTTAGATCCTCGGAGCCAAACTCAGGTTCTCTGCAAGAGCAGCAAGCACTGTTAACCACTGAGTCATCTGTCCAGCCCTTGGTATGTTGTACTTGTTACAGGGCTTATCTTCACAGCATATGTCAAATCAAACATTTCTTTATGAAACAACTTCCCAGCACTTAAACTTTAAAATTAAAAGGATATATGTTCACATACACATCCATGTATATACATATATTCTTTTCCAGTCTGATAAGACTGGTCAACCATACGAGATCCACTAAGACAGTCAAGGTCACTGCCGTTCAGTCCAGTGGTTCTCAACTATCTTAATGCTGCAGCCCTTTAATACAGTTAGTTCCTCATGGTGTGGTGACCCCAACCCTAAAATTATCTCATTGCTACTTCATAACTGTAATTTTGCTACTATTATGAATTGTGATATAAATATATGATACGCAAGGTAGCTGACATGTTACTCCCTAGGGAGGTCTTGGCCCACATGTTTAGGACTGCTGATCTAGTTCCATGGTATGCTACCAGGGGCTCTGAGATATAAAGCCCGAGTGCTTGTCATGAAGACTAGAAGAAGCCATTGTCATTAGGACTTTCAGGGAGAAAAAAATTAAAAATTTCTTGCTTGTATCCTAGTTTTACCTCTTGGCCTACTTTTATAGCATTTTATGTTTACATGAATTAGCTTGAACTCAATCCATTTTTCAATTATCTGAAAGAATTATGCCCGTTCTTTTAATTGTATGTTTTGCCTTGTTATCAAAATTAATTGTCCTTGCAAATTCCCATGGTCTAAAACCCCAGGCGTTTTTCCAGGGTTTACCAGATGCCTGGTTTACCATCTGTTCTGGGTCTGTGAGGAGACTGTGACTTCAGCCTCATAACTTGGCAGCCTCACTTAGCCATAAAACATGGTAGCCTTATGTCTTAGTCAGGGTTTCTATTGCTGTGAAGAGACATCATGACCATGGCAATTCTAATAAAAGAAAACATTTAATTGGGTGTTTACACTTTCAGAGATTCAGTCCATACTGAATCATCATGGTGGGACATTTTGGTGTGCAGGCAGACACGGTGCTAGAGAAGGAGCTGAGAGTCCTAGATCTCGACCCACAGACAACAGCAAGGGGCCTGTGTTACTTGGGTGTATCTTGAGCATAGGATACCTCAAAGACCACACCCATAGTGACACATTTCCTCCAACAAGGCCACACCTCCTAATAGTGCCACTCGCTATGACGGCCATTTTCTTTCAAGCCACCACGCCTTGAGTTCTCCACATTGAAAGTCATCTAGCTCTTTTGTTAGTGACCAAACAAAACTTCAGGTCACTTCTCCCCACTACTTCTCTTATAGAAGATTGGTTTGCAACAGTTTTATTTTGGTATTTATCAGAATTCTAATTTTTTTTGAAGACATGTTCCTCACTGTTAGGTTTCTTTGAACTCTGAACTGGGTATTTGAGAAACTGTGGCTCAGGCCTACAGTGAATGCATAAATTCTGATACCTGCCAAGGTGGCAACTCCATCTTTCAGTACAGTTCTGCATGAGGAGAGAGTAGAAGGGCCACCCAGAAGACACATCCTGGCTTCCTCAGAACCCTCTCAGCCAATCAGAAGTTCTTGACTTTGTGACAAGACTGTGGCCATCCCTATTCCTCTGCTGTACAAAATGACACAGCAAGTGGAGAATCAGGGAAGGAAATTTTGATCAGAGGTGAACTTTCACTCCAGAGACTAGGCTGGTGTCTCAAATGCTGCTTTGCTATTCACTATGTGGATTCCTCCTCATGGTTCGGCTCTGGTAGACTCTTGTAGAAACATATCAGGACAACATCTAGAACTGTTTTCTGTGGTTATAAGAGAATATCTAAGACTGAGTAACTTAATTCTTTCAAAATTACATTTGATTTATTTTGTGTGCATGCCCCCCCGGTGTGTGTGTGTGTGTGTGTGTGTGTGTGTGTGTG